>CAKNWT010327695.1:0-15000 GCA_932066315.1 Andricus coriarius | reverse complement strand
GAGAAAGCAGGAGCCAGTATATGTCGTAGAAAGAGTAAAATAGGCGTCAAAATCCCGATGGGATCCTACGCCACAGTTCTACAATCTGATATTATAGCCGTCCTCCAGTGCGCCTACAAAGTCAGGAGTATGGCAACAAAATAAACAACCGTGTCTGCTCCGATATCAGGGCTGGCATAATGACCATGAATAGAATAACGATTACGTCGCTACTAGTATGAAAGCGTTGAGGCGTTCATGAATCTAGCGACGGAAAACCGAGTCACCCTACTTTGGATCTCTGGACACAGTGGCATCAAAGGCAATGAGATCTCGGACAGACTAGGAAAACTAGCTGCAAGGGAAAACTTCACTGGACCCGAGCATAAAAAGTAGTGGAGGATGGCCACTTGCTTCAGACAGGCCAAAACAGGTCGGAACGAAATTAAAGACCTAACCGAAATTTGTATAGGGAATGGAAACCTCACCTATGACACACATAAGATAGGGCTCGCAGATAGCCCCATCTGTCGTTTAATATTTTAGATTGAAACAATGTTTCAATACGATTTGAAATTGAATGAAAGCGTTTAATTATGAATTTTAATAATTCCCAGTTATTTTTATTAATTATTGCTAATTCCTTGTGCGGTGAGGTGCTCGTGTCCAAATAGGAAATTTATCAATTTTGAGACTGTCAAGTGGTTACATTTCGTTTTCTCCCTTAAATACAGAAAATAGCTTTAAAATATGTTCACCTTCGTGAAAATCTGTGTGTTCTTTGAAACTCAATCTACTGATATGTAAATATCTGTGAAGGACAACCTTGACGCCTATCATGTTAGAGATAACGACTGTCGAATATAGTATAGAATCTGATAAAGAACCAGAATATTCATTAGTTACACCTTCGATAAAATTCGTTATTAATACATTAATTGGTTTCTTCTCAAATCAGTGAATATGAAAATTATTTCTACTCTCATCTTATCCTTGGCGGTTGCCTTTAATTCTATTGGTGAATATAATATAGTATAATATAATATAATATTCATAATATAAAAGAATGAATCTCTAAAAACATACATGGATTTTCAAGCAAACAATTTAATTTTCAACTAAAAAATGTCAACAAACACAGATTAATTTTCAACCAAAAAGTTTAATTTTCTGCAAAAAAGGTTTAAAACATTAATTTTCAACAAAAGAGTTTAAGTTTAAACGGAGAAGATGAATTATTAACCAACATGCGAAATCGTAAACCGAAAAATGAATTATTGACAAAGTAGATTAATTTTCAACTATGTTAGGGTGTTACAATAAATTGTCCTTCAAACACATCATTCTGCAATAACAGTAAAGCGATATGTATTTCTTAGTTAAGCCAAAAAGAAATTATCTTAGGAATTACGAGCTCTTCAAGTTGCTGACAATGCTTTTTTTTTGTCAAAAAATCCAAATTTTTCATTTTTGTTCAAACTGCTAAAAAAAACTAAAAAGTCTTGTGCACTTTTTCAGAGGTTGAATCCCATCGACTTAAATAGTTACGAATATTGTAACAAACAATCATAATTGTCGAATTTATTTATAATATACTTATTAATTGTATGTTACATGTTAATAATAATAAAATCAATGTCTACTATAAAAATTACAAATAAGTGAAATAAACTATAAGCTACTGAAAAAAGTGATCTTAGAAGTCTAAAAATGGGGTTCGGTACTTCTCTCTCCGGAAATAAAAAAGATGCCAGAAGAGAACATTAAAATCCTTTGTTTCTTATTGCAGAGTTGAGTTTGCAGTTCGACTGTTTACCCAATGGCGAACCAATTCCTGGTATTTCTCGTTCCGGAACCTCTTACTCTTCTGACGGACGTAATTCTCCTGAAAATTCTGTTCCTCCTCCCACACCTCATTATCCGGACCTTTCTTCTCCTCGTGTGACGCTACTCTTTCCTGCCGGATCCAGGTCTTCTCCTGCAGAGCAACCACTCCATGTCAGATCCAGGTTTTCTCCTGCAGAGCCTACTCTGCGTTTAAGATCCAGGTCTCCGCCTGCGGCAACGCATCTTCTTGTCAGCTCCAGGTCTCCTCCTGCCAGACATTCTTATTTACGCATATCTCGATTAAGTCCAGGACAACTTAGGTTAATACGGCTTACTCCCAAAACAAATCCGAATCGGCGATTCGAAGTTCGAAGATATACTTTTCCTCGCGATGTGCCAATTCAAGTGAAAGTACAACGTTATGCCTTTCGGCCCATACCAAACGAAGAACAAACTGTATTATCAACGTCCAATGGTGACATATTTGCAATATTGGCGAGAAATGATACATCTCTTCGTGCAATATATTCAAAAATATATAACCCCACTCGACATGAGGCTAACAAAAGGGTCAAAATAAACATGGGCAGCGGCGCGGTTGAAGATATGACCCCAGAAGAAATCGAGGAATCTCCTACAGGCCCGGAATACCCAATTTCAAGGAATTTTGAAAGTATAACTCTGCGTCTAAACTAAGGAAAATAACCACTGCAGTTTGAGGCAAGGGTCACCCTAGCTTTGCGGCGGCATCTCGAATTAAAATTGTTTATTGGGGATTAGCAGCGATTCGTCACTTAGTTCGAAATACATTTGAACAATTTATGTACAAAAATATTTTTTTAGTTCAACGGGTGTAAGTTAATATATAGTTTGTTATTTTGTAAACAAATTTCATCATCAATTCTCCATATAATGTATTTTCAATGAACTAAATAAAACTTCTTCGAAGGTATTGATCATAGAATACTTGGAACTTGAAGCCTAATTATCATATTCGCAATTTGCTGTTAGTTGGTTTCAATGTAGACGGGAGAGCCCGTGTGGGCCCCCTAACCCTCTGGCTACATCGAAAGTGCCACACCCATGCTTATTTTCATGATAGTGAGCCGAATCTGGATATCTTTACCGAGATAAATGTTGGTGCATTTCGTTGTTTTCTAACGTTTTGGAAATATGTATCTCGGGTGCCAGGCGTACTTTATTGCACAGCAAATTACACGGACCTCTTTGTATAGAAATGTGAGCCTCACCCTCGCTGCCACCCGAAAGGCTCAGTAGCTAGGTCATCAGTTAGATGCACAAATTCAGCGCACCGGCTTGGTGCCTTATTTTTCTCTTTTCCATAATGAAAGCAGATGCTGTCTCGCTAGATTGCTTAGAAGATATAATTCCAGCTTTTAAAGCTGTGTGAAGCACAGTTGATGTTATATGTAACTCAGCTCTCTCGCATCCATTTTGTCTCTGAGCAATTGTAACAATATTAGTCAAGTCTAGTTTGGGCTTGGATGTTTTGTCTCAGGGTTAAGTAAATACGCTAAATAACTTATTCTTAGCAGAAATGTCCTCGGTTTTGTCCTCAACGCCTGCGTATTCATAACGAAGTATTAACTGTCATTTGCATGTACTTTGAGCGATTAAGAAGAAACTGGTGCTTAAGAAAAGAAACATTTTTATCCTTGGGACAAGTTCATTCAGAAAAATCACCACATTTACAGAAGGTCATGCCAAAATGTTTTTTGGTCTGCTCTGTAAAATATGTCAATTGATCATCCTTCGTTTTTTCATCTAGCTTGATGGCAACTTATCGGGCTACAGAAGAAACAACTGGATGCTTCTTACTATGAGACGCTAA
The DNA here is from genome assembly GCA_932066315.1 of Andricus coriarius. NCBI lineage: Eukaryota > Metazoa > Arthropoda > Insecta > Hymenoptera > Cynipidae > Andricus > Andricus coriarius. The sequence goes on along the minus strand of CAKNWT010327695.1, from coordinate 11,342 downwards.
GCCAATTTGCGGCTAAATTTGTAGACATCAAGAAAGAAAATCTTTCTTGGTTGGTAGTTTAACTTCATCAAAATCCTTGAGTTTTTCATCAGAAATGGGAAAATCGTTTACACCACGAAGAACAAACTTCGAGAGTGTTACTCTGCTGACTAAATTGAACGCTGTGCAGGTCCAGAGCTCATAGCAGTTAATTCAGTTTAATGTTAAAAAATAAAATATTAGTGATCGAGTCAAAGATATAGCGTTTAAGTAATGAAAACCGATTGCATACAGTAACGCTCTTCTTGCATTTTCAGGTGTCACCTGTTTTTCATGAAGTTATATACAATACAAATGAAAAATAAGTGACTTCTAAAAACGCAAATACAGCGTTATTGCACCCGACGGCTTAATTTTTCGTTAATTCTCCGTGAGCCATCAGGCAAAGGAAAAGACGAGAACAGAAGGGGCTACAAAACTTGTTAGTACCCCAACAATTATTTTCTTTACATAAAGGAAAAGAAAGGAAGAACATTTATAACTTCCTGTAACAAGCACACACTGTTTTAGAAAAAATTGAATTTTCAACCACATACATGAAGTTTCAACTCCAATCTGATTCCGGGGTTTATTTGACCCCATCAAGTCAGGATCAAGGAGATTCCAGGATCAAATTAGGAAAAAACGGTTCAAGCGGAGGAGCCCATGGTTCTTTTACGATATTGGTGTCGCTAAATCTGAATCCGGGGCCCGTTTTACCCCATCACGTCAGGATCTAGGTCATTTCAATGTCGAGTTGGGCAAAAAACGTTTAAGCGGATAAAACAAAGATTCTTATGCGTTTTTGGGGTCGCTGAATCTGCATTCGGATTCTGTTTTATCCCGTCAGATCAGGATCTAAGTAATTCTAAAGTCAAATTGAGGAAAAAACTTTCAAGCTGAGAAAATCTCAATTCTCATACATTTTTGGGGTCGCTGAATCTGAATTCAGAGTCTGTTTGACTTCATCCGGTCGGGGTAAAGGTCATTTTCAGGACCAATTTAGTTTATCAAATGGAAACGCTTTTTTAACCGTGGATTCTGAAAGAGCGGGGTATTTTACGTTCGCATTTGGTTCGTGACTCCTGAAACTAAATGACCTGTGCAGGTAATGTGAAGATCAAGGCATCTTGATCTTCTCAGCCTGTTATCTCGTCCGGACAATGGGGAAATAGCGTGTGTGAAAGATGTTGGAGCCATGGTTGATCGACTGGTGACCTTAGACCTAACCCTGAAGGTCATTTTACTGCCCTGCAGGGCGGTACACCTTTACTGGCTTCGTTACCTCAAGGGATCGCAAAACGGATCATTCTACCCATCCTCGATTTAGGCAGTTGACCATATTTCCAGCATCCTCTGAGGAAGCAGGATTTTGAATTTCAAAAAGAAGATCAGAATATCCCCACAAAATTTAGGCAGTTCGCTCCGATACCGAAGTTGGACTCATCAGTAATGCTCTAGTACCTGCACCAGTCCCTTTTCACCGAGATATTCCGCAGCCAGTATACGAAAGAGACGTATCCTTTTTCCCAGGGGATTAGAAAATGCCATTTATCGGTAGCACGTGGATATAGGTGTCTGCTGTTTTGATTCTGGAATTACCCTCGAAGAAATATCACTAAGCTTAACCATGCTTGGTAAAAGTTGGTAATTCATAGATTTCTAAATGCGGATCATTTTTTATCTTAAAAACATTAATATGAGAGAGTAATTCGAGCTTCCGAGGAACCTGGAAGGGTCACTTTGAATGATGGATCAAACCATATGTGAAGTAAAATATTCCGCTCTTTGAGAATCCGCGATCAAAAATTCGTTTTCACTTGAGAAACAAAATTTGACCTTGAAAAGACCTTGATCCTCATCTACTGAGATCAAGCAGGCCCCGAATTCTGATTCAAAACCCCAGAAACTTATAATAATCGTGGTTTTCATCGCATAAACATTTCTCCGAAGGACCTTATTTCTGACCAGACGGGATTAAACAGACCCCGAATTTCGATTCAGCTATCCGAAAAACGTATAGGTATGGTGGTCTAGTCTGAAGCACATAAAATGAAACAAAAATTAATAATTTCTGAAAAAAGATCTTTCACCTTCGCTCCGGTTGGATTCGAACACCATTTTTTCCGATTGCCGGTCGGGTGCTTTAACCGCTAAGCTACAAGAGAGATCGAAAGATGCTTTTTCCAGATATAAGCTTTTCATATCACATTTTCTTAAAAGTGATCTACATATGATCGCTCGTTACGGACTCCGATGATACAACAGATTCCATCTAATTTAACTTGTTTTCAAAAAATTACTCTTAGCTATGAAAAGTGTATATCTGGAACAAGCATCTGCCTTCGATCTCTCTAGTAGCTTAGTGGTTAAAGCACTCGACCGGCAATCGCAAGACGTGGTGTTCGAATCCCACCGGAGCGAAGGAGAAAGATCTTTTTTCAGAAATTAATAATTTATAAATGTTCCAATTCCATCTAGTCCGAAATAACGTTAAGGATGTCTGTTATTTAATTGAGTTACATATGATCGACATTGTTGATTACCAGTTTCATAGTTCTTGAAAGTTATCTACATATGATCGATCGTTACCAACTCCGATGATAATAGAGATTCCATCTAAAAATAAAAGAGTTACATTTTTTGCCAAATTGAAAATCAAAATTATATAAAAAAAAGAATTTTCAACAGAATAGTTAAATGCCTAAACAAAGGGATGAATTTAAAATTAAATAATGAATCTTCAAACGGAAGATTCAAATTTTGACTGAGTCTAATTAATGTGCATATCTGCGAAGGACAAGTTTGACACATTAATTCGAAGAGATAAGGACTATATGATAGACTATATAATCTGATAACGAAACAGAATATTCACCAGTCACATTGGTTATAATTTTTTTTATTATTACAATAATTAGTTTCTTCTCTAATTAGAAAATATGAGGATTGTTTTTATGCTCGTCTTATCCTTGGCTGTAATCTTTACTTCTATTGGTGAATATAAACATATAATATATCTATAATTCGAGTAGATTCCTTAAGTTACGCCACAGAGTTGGTTTAATCTACATTATATACAAATTTTTAATTTCTTTTACATTTTTTTTTATTTTTTTTATTAATGCTGAGAGAATGCAGAATTTTCGTCTGTGTATCAACAAAAATGAAATAAAACAAGTTTCCCTATTGATACGGAATTCGTAGTATATGATACACTCCTAATTTTATTTGTTACACCAAAAGTGAATTTTCTCGAGAAGAAAATAAATAATTTATTGCGTTATAAGTTTTTTAATGCTGCCTGTGAATAATTGAATTTTTAGTTCGATTTGATGTATTTTCAACAAAATATATACATTTTTGACCAAACAGTTGGAGGTTTGAGTAAAAAAGATTAATTTCTAAACAAATATGGAATAGTTGAATTTTCAGTAGAAAACTTATTTCTCAAACAAAAAAAAAACAATTTTAAACAAACAAAAAAATACATTTTTGACAAAGTAGATCAACTTTCAACCAAGCAGTTAAAATTTCAACAAAAAAGGATTAATTTTCAACCATGAAGATAAATTTTATACAAAAAAGAATAAATTTTCCAGAAAATACTTGAATTTTTGACCAAACGCTTTAATTATGAACTAAAACAGATCATTTTTTACGAAAAATGGAACAGTTACATTTTCAGCTAAATAAATTCATTTTTAACACAGCAGATAAATTATCGACGAAAAAAATCAATTTCTAACAAAAAATGGAATAGTTAAATTTTCAGTTTAAGAAATTCATTTTCAACCACTAAAACGAATTTCCAGCAAAATAGTTGAATTATTAATCATATAGTTAAATTTTCAGCTAGACTGACAAATTGCCAACTAAAAGTGGAAAATCAAAATTTTCGGTTAAACAAATAATTTTAGACAAAAAAAAAAAGAATTTTCAAAAATACAGTTACATTTTTTACGCAAGAGATGTATTTCATACTAAAACGATGAACACTTGATGTAATTCCAAAGAATTCTATGGTAATTTCACCAATTTTAAAAATTCATGTCCGAAAAAATATGCCACAATAGAAGATAAAAGGGTTATCTATGTAAGGAATGGATGTTATGTTTAACCTCTACATCTTTATCCCCCTTTGACCACATCAACGGAAATTTGAAAAAGGCAATGAGACCAAACTTGCCCTTAAATTCTTTGGAATTCAAATAAAAATATGATGAATTGGATATAATAAAAGGTTCATGGCATCATGTCTTATAATGAGGCTAGGTACTTCTCTCTCTCCAAGAGAAAAATATGCCAAGAATATTAAAGTCCTCTATTTCTTATTGCAGAGTTGAGCTTACAGTTCGAGTATTTACCAAATGGCGAACCTATTCCTGGTGTTCCTCGTTCCAGAACTTCTTATTCTCCTGGCAGAGCACGTTCTCCTGCCAGGTCTTCTCCTCCTGCACAGCCTCCTCTTCGTAATCGGTCTAGGTCTCCTGCTGCCAGGCCTTCTTCTTTACGCATATTTGGATTAGGTCTTGAACAACTTAAATTCCTCCGGCTTGCTCCCAACACTAATCCGAACAGACGATTTGAAATTCGAAGATACACCTTTCCTTGCGATATGCCAGTTCAGTTGAAAGAAAGACGTTATGGTTTTCGATCCATACCGAACGAAGAACAAACTGTATTATCAATGCCCAATGGTGACATCTTTGCAATATTGACAAGAAATAATAGCAATCTTCGGGCAATATATTCAAAAATATATAAAATCGATCGATATGAGGCTAACAAAAGAGTCAAAATAAACATGGAGAGTGGCGCAATTGAAGATATGACCCATCAAGAAATCGAAGAATCTCCCACAGGACAGGAACACACAATTTCAAGGAATTTTAAAAAAGTATTTCTGTTATCCTAATAAAGAAATATTTCCAAATGTAGCTGGTATATTTGTTCCTTACGATGGCGGAGGTGTACACTATTTTTAACAAAATTTGGGACAAAAAAAAAGCGTCAAAGCCCAGAATTTATAATTCATAATCCTCTACAGGCTCTACTTCTTGATCGATTCAAAAGTTTTTCTTTGAAAACGCCAAATTGACTGCTAGATCGACATGCTGCAACAAGTTAGAAATTGTTGTTACTAAGGTAAGTATTATTTCCAGAAAGTTTCATAATTTAAACCAATTTGCTAGGGCTTTCGCTACCAAATGGTCAACAAACAGACCTTTACAAAATTGAGAAAATTTGACCCTTTGGGGCAGCATGAAGATAATTCCTGAATTTGGTTTTCTTTAAAAAAAAGTAAATGTTTAAAAAAGAGATAAATTTGTTATTAACTGTTGAATCATCAACCACTTGACGTCAATACAGTTTTATTGTATACGTACGCAAACGTTGGGTAATATTCCTCTCGAGTTTCGAAATCTGCATGGACAGCTGTAATCTATCTTGAGAATTTAAAACAAATATTTTCTTTCAGATACTGAATTATAAGAATAATTTGACTTTATTAGATTTAAACAAAGAAATTATCACTCGCGAAATTTAACCATTACATTTCACATCATATTTCATTGTATTTTGTGAAATGCCAATAATTCTTATGAAATATTTTAGAATGCCTTCAAATCCATGAAGACTCTTATAATCTTGCGAAATTCCTCAAAATGCCTTGGAATACTTTCAAATTTCTTGGAAAAACCTACTTTTTTGAAATACTAAGAAATCACTAAAATTCCCGTAATATGTGTTAAGATTCAAGCAAAATCTTATAAAATTCATTTCAATCCTTTTAGTCCGTATGAAAGAGTTTCAAACTCCATTTTCAACCTAAAAATATTAATCTTTTACCACGAACATGAATTTTTAACAGTATAGTTTTAACGTCACCATCAAATTAAATTAAAAGACAAACCTACTAGAAATTGTTCGTTTATCGGTTTTGAAGTATCCAGGGTAAAAAGACAAAACTGAGGCTGCTTTGCAAAAAACCGAACATAACCTCAATGTAATTTAGAGTAACCAATTCAATAATCAAATAACGGCGATAGTGGGGATATAACAATAAACCCTTATTCACCTCAGACTTCAACAATTGTACGTACCTGGATTTGAGTATTCCGCCACATTTACATCCCACCTTACGCATGGCCGATGTTCGAGGATGAATTCAGACGATACTTAGGCGAAAGGGGGCTTGATCTATCGGAATATTTAGAAGTTCTACGGGTCCAGGCCATTCGGTCCCTGAGAATACGAACCGGAAATGGATATGGGCGACGTCCATCGCTCAGTCGAAGTACCGGGGGTCATCAACGAAATAGTAGACCGAATTTTATTCAACATCAGGAGATCTTCCTCGCGTAGCGGTAGTGAGGCAGACCTATACGAGGATAGCATGGTTGCTGCCCGGAGATTATTCGAATCTTCCGCTTATAGCATTGGGGGGCAATTAAGTAATAGGCCCCTCGCACCACATCTTATACCTTCACATTCTGGGGCAACTTATTAACAATATTGAATTAAGTGGTAATCAAGTTTGAGGATACGCCCAATGTCTCAATGATACATTTACCGCACTAGCACCATCACGAAGAATTGTGTCGGTAGGAGTTCACATCGCGTCGAACCATTGGAGACTCAAAATGTGCGCGCGTTTTGAGGGAAGTAGCCCCACACGAACCACTCCATATATGGTGTGGAGAGATAATCCGCTGACGTCATCGTCGCAACATCACCAAATAAAAACTCAGTCAGCTCAGGAACACATTAAGACGGGTACTCTATACAATAATTTTCTTCCCGCTAATAGTTTAGTCTTCGTGTCGGCAGGGGCATCGCCTGACCTAGGGGCAAATTTAGTGGTTTCTACACTTTTATACAACTGGCTCACCGAGGTACAGCCCCACCTTTCAGCAGACCATGATTGAGATGCCTTAACCCACCATATCACAGTATTCGTCCATCTCTGCTCACCCTACTCAGTCGGGAGGGGGGCGAACCCCTCAAATTTAATATTCCCATACTAGGTCCCATAATAAAATGGTGGATACAATTTTTAAAAGGTGGGGAATCACGTTCAGTTGGGGCATTGAAACAAGTGCCGAAAACTTGTTGACCCGGGTGAAAGAGGGGCGTGCGGTTTCGGGCCTCACTGATGAAAAGTTATTGATAGGAATTTCATTCATTTTGGAAAAATTACCCCTACAATGGTTCCGCTATAATTCTCATGCCTGGAGTACATGGCAACATTTCAAAACTACATTTCGGATTATGTACTGAGATATGAACTGTCAATTGCGTCTTGTAGAACAAGTAGCCACTCGTGATCAGGGTCGTGATGAAAGGACCGCTGATTTTCTAACCTGATTCCAAGGTTCGTTACTAAAATTGGCTTATGCCAAAACCACTAACGTTTCTTGCGGAACTGTCAAGCCTACTACTGACAACGCATCGAGTGGCGCCAATTCCTCTATGGAATCTTTGGTGAAGTTGGTGGGTAGGCTGGACGCCAAGACCTCCTATAATGATAGGCCTAATTTGGGAAGTGGTAACCAAGCCAGAATTAATAATAATAAACCCAGTGCTAACACAAATAACGGCGAAAATCCTAGTGGGAAGAGCTTGGCACAGGCGTCAACTAAGCCGGACTTCACAAGATGGAGTCCAACTCTGAGAAAGAGGGTCAAACCCAAGGTTGAACCACTCTTTTTCAATTGTGGTGGAGCTGATCACGGTTCGAGAACATCTGAACCTCGATGGGCCAAGTTTTGCCATAATTGTGACAAGCATGGACAAGTTGTTCAGACTTGCAATTCTGTCCATTGTCAGGGAATCCACTAAAGGAGTGCCGTCTCAAGGTCGACGCCACTCCTTTTATTCCAAGGCAGACCCTAATTTCTGCTTTTAGTAATATACCTGACTCAACACCTTCAAATTCGACTATTAAACTTGAATCGACTCAGAACTCATCTTCTGAAACCAAACCTGAATTGGATGAGAAATTTGTTTCTGAAACTCAGCTTGATTTAACTTGCAATCACTTAGCTTCAACTCTTGAAGCGAAGGGGGAGACCTCCCCACCATCAGTCACTCAATTGAATTTGGAAACTCATATTGCTACTAATTTTTCAGACTCGCTCTCTTCATCTAAATCATACCCATCTTTGAGTGCTGGACTTACTAAACTCTCACATGTTTGGTGGACAAAGGGGCAGATCTAGAACAACTCTTTTGAAACTACATCTGGAATTCTATCAGAGACTGGTACCGACTCGAGACCCTACACGTCAGTATAGCGACAGGGGGTACTGAAATCCATTCATTGGTAGATACGGGATCATCTAGAACTTATCTAGGGTTAGCTGGCTTGCAGATACTCGGTTCTGGTGATTGTAAGATTGATAACTCGAAGGCAGGCGCTGTCATAATAGCTAACGGTACCATTGAGGATCTCATTGGCGATGCGTGTCTGCCGGCCACTATCTCAGGAACCTCTCATTCAATTAGTTTTAAAATCATACCTACGCTAACTGATACTTGCGCACTAGGCATGAACTTTTCGAAAAAGGTCGGTTTCGTTCTATATTCACGCGACAAGCAGTTGTGGTTGGCTGACGAGCCAATCATAAAGTTTGCGTTTGGTCCCACGGGCAAGAATGGATTCGTCACTTGTAACGGCATTGCATTTCTGGGTGAAGCCTAGAAAGTTAGGTTAGACCACTTTTTGATTGGTATAATGAAACCGAAACCCGATAAGTTGCCCGCTGCGAAATTTGTCGAGCATATGACGACACGCTAGGGAACCATCCGATTCGTCAAAGGAATCATCGCATGTCACATAAAGTGCTTGCCGCGTTAATCGCAGAAGCGAATATATTGATTTAGCAGGATTTGATGGAGCCTTCGAGTAGTGAATGGTGCGGGCCAGCGGTAATGGTCCGTAAGCTGGGCGGTAATCACCGTCTGTGTATTGATTTTCGACGGGATAGTGAGGTGTCGAAGAAAGATCCGCATCTGATTCCGTTTATGGTGAAAATCTTGGACTAAGTGAAGATAGTAAGTCAATTACGGCTTTTATTATCCCAGAAAAAGGGTTGTACCAATTCAAACGCATGACGTTTGGTCTCACTGGGGCTCCAGCAACCTTTCAACGGTTGATGGACCATACCATCACCCCGGGAATGAGACCACACGTATTTTCATACCACTACATGATCCGCGTCGCCTGGAACCTTTGACGAAAACTTGCATTGGTTGGAGCAGACCATTAGGTGCTTAAATAAAGCAGGGATGACGCTCAGGCCAGAAAAGTGTAAATTCTGTCAAACGGAAGTAAAATTTTTGGGGTTCAATTTAAACAAAGATGTGTTCAGGCAATTCATCAAGGACTACGCTAGAATCTGTAAGCCACTCACTCGTCTAGCCAAGAAAAATTACAATTTCTCTTGGAGAGACGAGCAGGAAGGGGCATTCCATACTCTAAAAACAGCCTTGGCGTCATCGCCTGTATTGGCGTTCAATCGGACGCAAGTGATTTTGGTTTGATGGTGGTTATTACACAAATTCAAGAAAAGCAAGAGCGTGTGATCGCATATGCTAGTCTAGTCATGTCCAAAGCGGAGCGGAAGCAATCGACAACCGAGGAAGAGTGCCTGGCCGTAGCCCCCGATGGCTATACATCCTCAAAAACACGACAGGCAGATTGGCACGCTGGGCATTGGATCTCCTAAAATATAGCTTCGAATTTCTTGAACGTCAGCGATCGATGAACCAAATGTCGGATGCACTTTCCCGCATGTTCGAGGATGGAGAAATCGACCATATTTTGGGCGTGATGCCTGTCGAGGACGAGTGGTATGCCAGGCGGCGTGAGGCTGTGCTAAAGTCATCCGGGAAGTACCGTCGCTGGAAAGTGGTAAACGTAGAACTTCATAAATACCGGAACAATCCATTGTTGAAGGACATCATTGACGATTAGGATGCTTGGAAACTCGTGGTTCCTAAGATCTTCCTGAAAGGACTGGTGCATGAAATGCATTGCACGCCTGAAGCCTGCCATTTAGGGAGGGAAAAGACCTACCATCGTGCCGCAATTCGCTATTATTGGCGAGGCATGCCAGCTCAATAAACCTGAGAAACTCCAATCGCGAGGGCTTATGACCCAGCGAATAGTCCTGGAGCCATTGACGGTCGTGGTAACTTATGTCATAGGCCCCTTCCTTCGGAATGAATTGTGACAAGGTGAGAAAAACCTAAGGTGCTCCACTCGGACAGTGGCACCAAATTTAATAATAGCGCGGTGAACGACCTTGCTGTGGTTTTCAGTATCCACGGCTCGTTCAAACCACTTTATCATCCCCAGGCTAATCCTGTGGAGAGAACCAATAGGGATCTCAAAACCATAATCAGGTCATTCATTGACCTGAATCACAGAAACTGGGATCTCCACTTGGACGAGTTTCGATTCGCCTACAATACGGCTCTTCATAGCACCAAACGAGTGACCCCAGCGTTTCACAATTTGGGTCGGGAGCACCGTCCGCGAAAAACTATTCGCAGTTAAAGGGAGGAAGAGGCCGAGTTGCCACCACCTGACCTTTATGTCTGGACAACTCGGATGGCTCGATTAGAGCACTAAAGGGAACTGATGACTAAGGTCCAAGATCAGACTTTCTTAAAACAAGCTAAATATTACAATCAGCATCACCAAAACCTCCAATTCAAGGTCGGCAATGAAATCAAAATGCCTAATCAAGTGCTATCGAAAAAAGGAACTCATGTGGCGGCCAAACTGGCCCCAAAGTTCAGTGGCCTGTTCATTATGGTGGAGGTAATCTCACCCAATATTTACAAGCTGGATTCGGCAGAAGGATTATTGGCAGGGCAGTATCACGCCTGCCACCTTCAAAGGTATGTTGAGGAACCGGAAGTCTAACCGAGTGATCCGGAGGAACTGGCTGAACTCGAGAGGATGCTATTAAAAGTTTGCGATTCGGACTCCGAGACAGAGCGTGTCGATGATGAGGAGGAGGCACTAAAAAATTACGAAAGAATTTTTAACGGGGGATTGGGAAATACTGATCCCCATTCAGATTCGGTCGTGGGCAATCCTGTGAGACTACGTACCCGCTCCTATTCTAAGCAGGGGCTCGGATGTTAAAACCGGTAGAGAGGCGACTGCAACCTATAATAAGCTAAGAGAAACATAAAATGAACGATTGGTTAAATCAGTTCTTATTTGACACCCTTCTTGCATTTGTTCCAGCCATCACACACGATGAACTGGTCAGTCGACTCCAAAGATCCAGGGTGGTGGGAGA
>CAKNWT010327688.1:0-11607 GCA_932066315.1 Andricus coriarius | reverse complement strand
CTAAATTCAATGACGCGACACGTGCGGACCGCACGACAAGGCTGGAGGTTCATATCTTGGCCAGATGGAACGATATATCGCTCACTGTTAAAAATAGTATTAAATTTAAAATACCAATGTATATTAAAATTAATATCTCAAGCATATAAAATTGCTATTTAGGAACATGATACCTTCTTACAATTAATCAAAAATAAAAATGGTTTTCAAGTCGAAAAGTTCAATTACGTAAATAAGTGACAGACCTAACATACAATCATAAAAAGCAATTCAATCAACGAATTCTAGATTATTACTTCAAATCTGAATGTTTGATAACATTTAAAGAAGTAAAAGTACTATGAGTTTTCAAGCACGCTGCTATACGGACCTGTGTATTATATTTAATATAAAGTGTACAGCTATTCATAGTTTAATGTGTATTAAATTTCAACTACCGTGCGTGCAAATGACTTCATGTACATTTATATTAAATTTAATACATATTTTTCTAACAGTGCTGGTTAAATCTATCAAGTGTACATTCAGTAACGTTTTTCAGTTGATTCACTAACTGGTTCACCCATTAAAAGCCAAAAAATCACTAGTTCACCAGTGATCACTCAAACTACTGATTCAACCAGTGGTAATGTCACTGGTTCAGTTTGAGAAAGCAGTCTGAAGTAACGCGTAAGCATGATGGCTTTCGAAAGACTTGTCAGATTGGATTAAGCTTTGGCAGACTTTTGAGGGCCATTAAAAAAAGGACGAGTTGGCTAACAAGCCATTTTTGACTACCACTTTTGGTTTTAACTATCGAAAATGTTTTCTGAAAAATTAAAAAGTTATTTTTTGGGCTAAAGTATGCGAGATTCGATAAAAATGTAAAGAGGAAAAATGGTTCAGCATAAAAAAATCTATAAATTTTCTTGCAACCATTTTTCAATAAAAGGCAAAGTTTTGGTCTAAGCCGTGATCAATGTTATTAAAAAATAAAAATCCCATATGATAGAAAAACTATGCCACATATGAAAAAAAATGTCAAGAAGAAAAATTGCTTATCTCAAATAGATGTACAAATCAAGAGTGGAAAGGCAAAAGGAGGTAACTGACAAAATGACAATTGTGCAGGAGAGCGTAAAACATAGTGTAGAATCAGAATCGCAATTAAGAAAAAAATCAAATTCTGCTTCTGATTTGACGCATCGCATAATCGATACAAAAAAAATGTTTAATTAAACAGAAGCTTCCTATTATGGGAAATATTGTTCGAAGGCGATCATGTCGGATTGACACTTTTTCACCCTTTCCGAGTCGAACTGAGACAAAACTAAGAAATTAAATACTCAATTAAACAATAAACTGATTATCTGTCCCGGATATGTTAAGTTACCGAATACAGAGGATAAAAGTTTGATAAAAAAATCATTTAGTTCCGAGAAAATTAAGTTTTAGTTTTGAGGTTAAAATTTCAAGGGCACAGAAAAGCGCCTTAAATCCTGACAAAAGTTATTATTTTTATTTTTTTTAATGGTGACACATCTTTGAGATGTTGAGTTGATGATCGCGGAGAAAAAAGTTTTATCGACAAAAGTTGTTCAGTTTCCAAGAATATCATAAAAAATAGTTGAATCATAAAAGTCTTAATTTTTTATGGGTACGAAAATGTAGGTTTAAGGTATTGCTACCATAAAAAATACGATATCGAACAAATCCTTTTAAGATAATGTGCATTTGCATTTTTTTTAATATTAGAGCAGAAAATCCCATTCACGGAAAATTGTCAGTTACCTCCTTTTGCCTTTCCACTCTTCAAATATACTTCATACCATTCTTCAAAAAGTCGTATGGTTTTTACTTTAATCGTGACACTACAAAAACTGTAAAAGCTATTAACAAATCAAAAAATCGGATTTTCAGCTGAACAACACGAGATATATATTATAAAATAATTTAATGAATGAAAATTCTTATTTCATAACAAATTAAAAATGAATTAAAGTCAATAATACTACATTATTGCTGTGAAATAATTTAAGAGTAATTTCAATGAAGACTCTATATACTGTATAATGTATAATATATACTGTCCACAAATTAGAAAAGAAAGTGTTTTTTGTTGTTGTTTCTTATGTTCTGAATGTCTTCAAAATGTATTCAATTAATTTTTATACATATAAATTATACCCTTATATATTTCCATCATTTAAATAATTTAATGACAATGATTCAATTCATTTTTAAGGAAAATAATAATTTTATATTACTTATTTCACATTTCTCTATAAAAATTTGACATACGGTGTGCCAATAACAGAATACAGCATGTTAATAACAAATAGGTAATTATTGAAGAAAAATGTTAAAGAAGTAAGAATAAGTTATTATTATAACCACTGCAATTATAAAAAATACCATACTTTTTCATATTTCACAAGTGCGTCTTTATTATTTGACTAACATTCAAAATTATATTTTCAAGTTGGCGATAGTTATCGACTCTTTTGGATTTTCTTAACTAAGAAAGGAAATATCTTAATTATGAGAAAGCTATTTTCAAACGACAAGATTAAGCAAGAAAAACAAACACCTCCGGAGTCGCTAAATCCTGTTTTTGTTGGGGCAAGACGAATACCAGCGTGGTTTTGGAACGGGAAGCCAAGTTCTAGTAGAGTTTCGCTGGAGGAAGTGTTCGGCAAGCCGCCTTTCATTTTTCACACCGTTAAACGAATTTGTCGAACCTTGGACCTTAGACCGAGGGTGGGATCTAATTTCGAGGCGATTCCAATGGATGCGAGGTCCTGCTCTCCCGCTGATAGTCGGCGCTATCATTTATACGAATTATAACCCCCTTTTGGGTTAAGGGGTCGTTTGTTATTATTAGTTTCAGGGTAGAAGCCCGTAATGGTCTTGTAATACTTTCCGAGCTGGCACTTACACTCTACCCAAACCTGTGTACCTGTCGAGAGAAAACATTAGGGCTGACATATTCTTTTCCGATACGGTTGGCGAAACTTCTCTTGATCTTACAATGTGCAAGATTTATTATACCATTCCGTATTTTAACAATAATTATTTCTTAATTTATTAGGTTTGGAAAGTTGAATAGATTGTTTAGTATTTGAGAAAGCCCTAATTAATTACGGGGAGGGGAGAGGGGAGCTATTACACGGAAATAATTAAATATCAATGAAAGGCAAAGGAAACTTAAATAATAATGAAAATTTCCTTAGAAGGAAAACTAAGCAAAAAAAGATATACTGCAAGAAAAAAAAACATAATATAATTAAGTTTTTGAACAATTCTTTCTTTAAATTTAGGAATTTTTCGTCCCGAATCTCTCATCTCTGGACTATATGTAGTTCTGTGAAACAAGGCAGGGCGAAGTTTGTCAAATTTCAAAGGAAGGTCCATCTCTAAGAGTCCAAGCTCAAAGTGTCGTCGAGGGTGCGAGCGATAAAAAGCATTACGTGCTACTTAGGGGATGAAGCGTTACGTTAAAGAAATTAGAGAGATAATTCCTCGGACGAATACCCAATTTACCCTTTCGTCCGCTGCCGAGCACCCTGGTCTTATTATCTAAAGTGCTTCACTGCTAGGTTGGAGGAGGCAAAAAATAAAAAGTATCCCGAAGGACAGGGAGGCGGAAGGACAAAAAGTAAGAGGCCACCGTTCGGGACGCCATTCTAGAATACCGAGACGTTCCTGCCTTATATTCTTTTTTGCTTAAATTTATTTTCAGAAATAATACGGATTCGCCGATCTTCATGGCGACGTTCTTGCTTCCATTGCAATGTGATTTAGACTCTTTGGTGATTTTCCAAGAATGGAAATATACTTTTTATTTATCTTCCAAAAATTCCAAAGTTTCAAATGATTTTTGAATAATTTCCAGCCTGACAATATATATATTTTTTTTTTTGATAATAAGTACTTTCTACATCAAAACATTGAACTTTAACTTATTCCCTTGATGTACACAACAAATTTTCTCTTATAAAATGTTTCATATATCTCCTTTTCCGTCCACATTACAGTAAGGAATTGAGGAGCAGTAATAACAATGATGAAATGAAGATGGGAGTAGTAGCTACTTATTCCTTATTCAATACATAATTAAAGTAGGGGTACGTTAGAGGTAGGTTTTAAATTTATTGGTGTAAAATATCAAATAGAGTATCGAATCGTATTACAATTTGAGAAAATGGGTTCTACCTCGTGGATGTGTTCCTGTCACGGATTCCTCAGGAGAAAGCTTCATGTCCAAGCCATTAAGCAGAAACGTTTGGCTAACCGAGACAAAAATCCGGCAACGACAATTTTTTCTTTTCTGTCAAGGTAGGGGATGGCTGAATTCCATACGTGCCTGCACGCCCGACGCGGACAAAAGACAAACGTCGTCGCGTCTTTCGTTTGTTTCAAGCGTCATTTGTTCCGCGGCCTAGGGGTGTGGGGTTATGGGGGATGGGGGTAGGGGGTACAGTTTGGTGTGTTTCGCTGGTTCAGGAACCGTGGCAGTTCGAAAGGGGAAAGGATGCGGGAGATATGGGGTTGCATGGTTAGAAAGGCCACATTTGAATGCCACCGGAAGGGGGTGGTTGCTCTTTCATCTCGGCTTTGTCGTACCACCCCCGAGTACTACTACTACCGCTTCACGAACAAGATTTCATACTTTTGTCTGAAAGTGTCGCAAAGATATCAAAGAAATCTTTTTCGAATTTATTAAATAAAAATATTCTACAATAAACAAAAAGCCACAGAATCGGAAGCCGGGAAAACCGTAAAGCTACTGTGAATTTGTAAAGAGCAGGTGAAAACGGTTTAACATTTAGGTTAAGGATTATTAGTTTAAAATTTCTATTTGAAACAGGGACCCATCCGAAAGTTTCGTTCCATTACGTAGCGGTATATAATAAGTACGAACTCTTTTGATTCCCTTGGGTTGCAAAATTGAAAACAATATTCTTATAACTTCATATTCTATTCGCCTACCTTTTAATATTAATGTAACATTCACAAACCTTCAGGTAAAATATAGTATAAAATCATGAGTAATTGAAAAATGTCGTGATTATTTCTAGTTAATATTGATGTTTTGGTAGTGTAGAAACAAAAATGAAATCACGAAAGTATTAATTGTTCTTTTTGGTCGAATCCCTGATTTTAAACACAATAAATACTAGGGGCTACGCCCGTCCACACGCCAGCCGCCGTTCCAAGTAACTAAACTTAGGTTTACAAAAATTTGGGTCTATGTTATTGGTTAGGTAAGTAAGTACAATATATATTATCTTTTCCATAATCATATATTATAACAAATTTAAATCGCTTTTTGGTACAATACTGTACTATATTTTTTAGAAACACAGGGTGGTTCACAAATTTGGGTGTATGTTTTTATTGCATTGAAAAAAAATACGGTAATATGATATGATGTAATACGGCATATTGGGCAATATGTCACATGAGGTAATATGATACATTGGGTAATGAAGAACGTAGGGTTCAGGTTTTTGGTAAGGTCAGTATATTTTGTAAAATATTATACTATCTTTTTTAAAAACATCCTCAATAGTACAGTATCGTATCAAATATTCTGAATATACTAGCCTAGCCAAAAACATCGACCCAATTTCATACATGTTTTTGGAGAACATAGTACAATATTGCACTAAATATACTACCCTGACGATAAAATACAAGAAAATAGAAAGAAGCTTATTCCTGAGAAAACCCGCATAAAATAGACGAAAATCCGTTATTAAAAAATGTACACCAAATACGAAATGCTGTATAAATTACACAAATTTAAGTTAAAAGAATAACTAAAAAGTGCTTTCCAGTACTTCTGGAGCTTTATTCAACTTTCAAAGGAACTTCGGAGATAAAAATGATCAAAAATCGATTTCGAGGGTGACACGAAGAAAATCATGGTTTTCTTGAACTTTTTCATCTTGCAACAAAGCGTTTATCAATATTTTTGTCCATCTAGATAATTTTGCGTATACAATAAAGTAAAAATGTCGAATACTAAAACGAAATAGACTACACTATTACATTACACGGCTCATGGAACTTACGCCCTCGTGCACTTCAATTTGATATTTTAAACACTTTTAAACTAACTGCATCATAATATTCTACAGGGACATGAGTTAGGCCAAAGCAATTAGTTTATGCCAATAAAAGGAATTTCTGAATTTTGATAATTACGCCCGTATGCGTATGTACTGTCACCCTTCGTTTATAAGTTTTATTAACTAAAATAGTATTGATAGTCGAAGAATGATTGGAAAAGTCATAGTCTCTTCAAATTATTAATATTAGGTCAATTTTAATGTGCTTCACTTTAGCAAGACAATTTATAAAACGCATAAATAAAATGAAAAATAAACTATACATTTTTTTCAAGATTAAATAGCCATCTAGATAACACATAAAAATAAACGTGATTTTCGATTCATAAGATTTCCTAGAAGAAGTATCTATCTAAAGATTTTTCCAAAAGTTTGATTAAAAATTAAATTTCGCATCTTTGGATTTAAAATCCTGGAAATTTTTCGGAATCAAAGATTTTATGCAAGTGGGTGTCTTGAAAAGTCAACGAGGATGATAGGAGTTAGCAGAAGGAAGAAAAAAGCGATTCGTCCCGAAGGGGGATTTCTTTCAGCAGAAAATAATTAAGCTTTTCTATGGAGATGATGGATTCGGTGAAACTGCCGTTCGCTCAGTCAACGTCAGAGGTCGACAATAGGTTCAATGGATGGAGCTCTCCTTTATTTAAAGTAGCTTTGTGTCCTCCCGCCTCCCAAACTCGCTCCACCTTCGCCTTTCCTACGGATCTGGATCTGGATCAGTCAGGCCATTCTGCTGGCTTCGATTCGCTAGATTGGGTAGCAGCTAATGAAAAAATAGTGTCTCGTCATCCGGCCAGCATAAATACGAAGACCCGATTAGAATGCAAACCCCATTGATTCTTATCTGGGAAAGGTGATCTACCCCCTCTACAGAATTTAAGACCGTCCCATACAACGTCGTATTTTTCGGCTTCTTTCAATTTCAGAGAAATATAGAGATTTCTATTTTAATTCAAGAAACATTTAGTTCAAGATCTAACGCCAAATAAATCGCCAAATAATTTTTATCAAGTATAAGTTTGCGTTTATTCTTAATTGTATATAGGGGTAACAAAGGATAAAATAAGGGTCGACATGCAAATATCAAATAGATATTTTCCCATTCTTTAAAATAATTTGTTTAAAATTCCTAAGTCTATAGTTGCTTACCTACCCCTACACCACCCCTCTTCACCCCTACGTCAAATAGAAGCCCATTATCAAATGATTTGATGCCTTTGCCTATAAGGTTCAATTGGTTTGTTCTTTCGTGCCTGGTGACAAAACAAAGACACCGTTTAACGACATTGTCGCACACCCCGAGCTTCAGAAATGGCTCTTCCAACCCCCTGGGGAACCAGAGTCGACGGAAACTGGAGCCGGGTGCTGCGCTTTCGTTCGACTGGGTGGTATTATTCCGAACCATTTGTCACTCGGGCAACCCGACAACCCCTTTCGCTTCTCGGCTCGAGGAACCTCTCCCACACCCCATTCGCCACGATTCTTGCGAGTTTTTATAGCCGCGAATCGTCGCAATATGCCGACAAGGAACTTACTACCCCTTCTGAGGAAGTCGAGGACCGATTAAGAGGGTGCAAGGATTTTTTCCCTTTCTCGACTTAACGCCTGTGAACGAAAGGATTAAACGCTACTGATCCAGATTTTTAGAATTTCTAGTTTGAAGGGGAAATTCCCTGGATTAGTTGTAATCTTCGTGGTTTTCAGGGTATTTTTAATGAAATTTTGTTCATTTCTTACTTAAAACTTTATTGGACGCAGCACTTTTCTACTAAATTTTCAATTCTAAATTAAATTCGGATTCGTGAGTATAGAAATATATGTTGCTTGGTAATATAAAATAGATCAAGAGTATCGAATTTGGTGATGTGGTGATGCAATCTAGGATCGTGGAAAGAAGACGCCTTACTTTATTAATTAGAGTCGGAGCGTGATCCACCCATCCCAGATCTGACTCTGGAGCCAAGCACTGACACCAACGTGCCGGGAGCATTCCCCAATAAAAGTCAACAAAAGACTAACGATTCATCCGGCTAATGGAAAAGTCCGAAAACAGTAGCGTACGCCACCCATGGCTCTATTTTCTCTGCTGCTTCAGCTCATAATTAAACAGACTTTTAGCAGATTAGATCCGCGAGTTTGCCTACGATTCGCTAGCCGGTCCGCTGAATGTCAGAGAGTTCTTTGTGTATTCTCATTCTAAAGCCTCAAGTCTAAGTGAAGGAAATTCGGTACTGCTGTTTATACCTTCGCCAAGAGAATAGTGAAATAAACAGACCGTGTAGCCATAAAGTACTTCCACTACTTATATGATTGGTAAAGCTCTTCGTCTCGAGAAGGAATATAATATGTATGAATATAATATATAATTAGTGCAAGGGAGTGGACGCTGAAGATGGACCGATGTCTGACCGTAGCAGGAAGGCATCGCAGCTAGGGATTCCTATGCCCGTCAGTGATGCAAGCCGATAATGGCCAGACGTCTATTTGAACACTTCCTTTATTCATTTTAAAACTTTAAATATACTAATTCTATGTTCTTTAAAAAATGAGCAAGTAATTTACTTGTTGTCTTAGGGACTTGAAAAAAGTGCATCAAAAAATTATTTCTAACAATTTTCTTTAGTCTCATCGTACCAAGCAGCCCATAAAAATAAGTCAAAATTGTTTTTTCCAGGAATTCCTCTTTTCTCAGCAATCAATTTCTGAGGTTTGAATGCAAACCAAAAAGCATTCTAACAACAAATAGAATTAATTAGAGACAGTGATAGCCTCTTCAGGAATATTCGCGAGACAAGTGAGCTTGCTTCGTGTTTTCTCCTCAATTACGTCAATCCACTCACGTCCCCATGACGTAAACGGACCGACTACTCGAATCGAAGCCCTCGCTCGGGTCCTTAATCGGTCAAGTGATCGCAGAACCCCTACAACCATTCCTGATCGTTCCAGAGAGAGTCGAAGTTAAAGGAGTGGGGAGAGAGGGAACAGGAGAAATGGCTAATTCCGGATATTTATGTAGGGGTAAAGTAGTGGTTGTTACCAGCCTCGAGATCGCCGCTATAACCCTGGAGAGCCAGAAGCGACCAACTGACCAGAAAATTAACCCTCTAGTCGATTCGATGGTCCTGGACTAGCGGAGGCGAGCAGATCCTTCTCGACCCCGATCACTTCGTTCCGAATCCGAGATTCGTTCACTGAAGCTGAACTTTGCCCTCTGAATTCTCAGACACTTGTCGTCCCTTGACCATTTCCTTCTTTCTGACAAGTTTTCTCAATGTTAATCTGAAGTCAATCATTTCAGTTACATTAATTAACTTATCTCACGAATGTAGTATCGCTATTTTGCACATATTTGTTCTTTAAACTTTAAAATTAAGTGCTAAATTAAAAGTGGGACGCATGCAATGCTCCAGTTGAATATATTTTTCTCCACGACCAATTTTTTCTCTTTCCTCGACCTTTCGTGGAATAAAGGACCAGCTTTTGTCTCTAGAACAAAGTAAAATTAACGAAAATTAAAAACCAACGCCACTGTACAAATTTTATTATTTCTTTATGGCAGAATAAGGAGACAACTGTGCTCAAAAATATACTTATTACACACCTAATGTAAAACACCCAGCACTAACCTCGTTAATGGGATTTCATTTTCTCTCCTTATCTTCTAGAATTAAATTTTTACGAAATTTTGCAATTAATCTAAATGTAAGCATTTCTTGTCACCAACGGAGGAATTTTTGAAATGTCTTTGGCACTCCAAGGAATTATTTTGGGGTGGGAGGTAATCGAGATAATGGCCTTAGTTTACACAGGCTCTATTTAAAACAGGTATATTAACTTATGCTATACTTGCTAAATAAGAATGGTAAATATGAAACCATATTGAATTGAAGTGTATATTGATCAACTAAATCAATGCCAGTAAACTGAAATAAGGTAATAATTAGAAACAAGTTTGATAATTTATGTGAAAAAACATTTTTGTAACGCATGAATGGAATTCTCGCTTTTCGGGGAATGTATAGCGTGCGGGAAGTGACCAATTCCGAAACCGTGGTAAAAAGCAGTTATAAAAATACTTGCTTGCGCTCTTTGAGCAAGCTTACTTTTTCTAGCTACTGTACTGTCATACTTCTAGCAAGATTACTTTTTATAGCTATATCACTTGTGCATTTCGAATTAGAATTACTTTCAAGTATTACCGGAATAATAATCTCACTTCATTATGATTTGACGCTTGACAGACAGGCTGTGAGTAGTGCTTCGACCAACCTGAAGTGATAAGTTACCATGAATGACTGATAAATTACCAATAATTATCGATAAATTACATTCAATTGTTATATACCTGATATTTCTCTGAATAACCGGTAATTCATACATTTTTCATTTTCCGGAAATTTTTGCATTTCTTCCAGAAAGCTTTGTATACTTTAAATTTACGGAAATTTTGGGCAATTTGTAAATTTACAACGAATTTCCTAAATTTATCGTAATTTCTGATATTCAAAAATTGCAAAAATTTCCGGAAATTATCCGTAATTCTTGGTAATTTGAAAATAAAGTTCTAAAATAAGCGGAAAATTTGTGTTCATTGTTTCTTATATAAAAAATGCCCTGCATTTATGACAAAACATATCGTGTGCCACAGGCGCTGAAAGGAGGCAGTTGTAAGTTTTGTGAAGTTTACAGTACCATTTGGGTCATCGTCGGGTTGTTTTCGGCTCGTCTTCGGCACAATATACTATTATCAAATTTTCGTGAAAAAAATATTTAAAAAAATATATTTCATATAGAGGAGTTGAAAATATTCCTGTAGCTTTTTCTGGAATATTTTTTTATTATCATAAAAAAATCTGCCTTCTGGGCAGGCACATTCCTATAATTTTAATATTTTAATGTTATTTCTTACGATTAAACAAAAACTAAGCCTCCTATCAAAAAATGTTCTGAAGAACATTTCTAGATCTTTTTCAGTTAAACCATTTTTAAACCTTTTTTACACCTGGCATAGTTCAAGCGAAAAATAAAATTGATTTATTTTTAATAACATTTTTATCGATTAAAACAACAAATATGCGTCTGATTAGAATATGGTTTCGAGAAAATTTGTAGATCTTCTTGAGATAAACAATTTTTTTTTCATTTGTTCGTATCTTGCATAGTACGAACGAAAAATAGATGTTTTATTTTTAATAACATGCGCATGCATATGCTTATACCTAAAGAAAAAAATTGCTTGTGTCTAGTATAATTTCTTGGTTTAACCCATTAAGTCCCAACTGGACAAATGTTCACAATGGATTTCAACGCTTGTATTTTCTGTGAAAATGAGTTGTGAAAAATATGAAAATAAGCGTTTCCGACGTAAAATTTAATAAACTTTCCGAATATATGATCAGATTTTTTGAAAAATTTAACTGTCAAAAACTGCATATGATTTTTTCAAAAAAAAACATGGTTTTTAACAAAAAAAAATTTGTTTATGTGAATC
>CAKNWT010327680.1:0-11463 GCA_932066315.1 Andricus coriarius | reverse complement strand
AATTTTATCTATAAGGAAGCAATAAATCAAATTTATATAGCCAAAACGGGATGTCATGCATAGTCCTCAGTATCAAATTTCATCTGTACACGTGCAACTTTTTTTGCGTATTGAACTAATGTTTATCTGTGGGGAAGCAATAAATCATCCTTGAAGTAACTATATGACGCAATAGAAATTGCCAGGACAAAGTATAACCTTGAAAGTATTTACGCGAAAAATTCTTGAGATAAGAATAACCTTGAACCTGTTGTTACATTCCTGTGGATGGCACAATTGGGCAATATTACAGTGTGACGTCATCAAGGAATGTTCTAGAACGGTCTCGATGTCAACCTCACACAGACACACGCACACAGGCTTACCTCACACGGCCTCCATGCAGCCTCACACAGACACACGCACACAGGCTTACCTCACACGGACACGCACTAATACTAATTGGTCCAGAACCGGCCTAGCTCATCTACTTCTGTGATAAAAATATTTGATTATTGAATTTTTAATAAAATAATATTTATTAAAAAACAATTTTTTAATTGTTTAAATTCAAGAATTTGAAAATTCCCAAATTTTGTTTTATAATTCTGCAATTTTTTGTCGAGAGTTATATTATTTGGGAATTTTCAAATTCTGCAATATGATAAACTGCCGGGAATTCTTAAATTCGGGATTATCATATTTCGACCATTTTATAATTTCAAGAATTTGATTATTCGCAAATTATCAAATTCGATCATTTTACAGTGTCGAGAATTTTATTTTTCGGGATTTTTTCAGTCGTCCCTTAAAAATCTTGTTCTTTTATTGTTCTTTTGCATATGAGAAATTCAATTATTGTTATTTCAAATTGAAACAATAATTAAAAAATACATTAAACATCTAAAAAAAATTGTTTTGATAAAAATATCTCCTTATCGTATTTTCAATGAATAAATATGATTGATTGAAAAACAATTTTTTAATTATTTAAACTCGATAATTGTCCAGTGTCGGGAATTTTACAGTATCGGATATTTTATAATTTAGCAATTTTCTGTCGGAAATTTGATTGTTTGAGAATTTTCGAATTCGATTATATAATAATCTGTAGGTAATTTTATTCTTCGGGAATTTTTAAATTCGCTCTAATATTATAAATTGTTCGGGAATTTCATTATTCGAGAATTTTTCCAAGTCGGGATTTTTCTATTTCGGCAATTTTCTATTTTAAATATTTTCTTTTTCGAGAATTCCAGTGGGACGAGTGAAAAATCACGAATAATAAAATTCCCGATAGAAAATTGCCGAATCATAAAATATCCGAGCTAGAAAATTCCCGAATTTAAACAATTAAAAAAAATTATTTTTCAATAAATATTATTTATTAAAAACAAAATAATGAAATATTTTTATAAAAGAAAAGCCTTATTTAATGTTTACAGTTTTTTACAATTATTGCTTGAATTTAAAATAACAATGATTAAAAAATATATATTTCTGGATGAAAAATTTTGTTTGAAAATGTGTATAGTATTTTTTTTAAATTACAGAAAATGTTATCACAAATCGAATTGCTAACTTAAAAAAAAAATTAAAAAGAAACTTCAAGATAAATCACTGTTGAATTGAATCCT
This sequence comes from Andricus coriarius, assembly GCA_932066315.1. Taxonomy (NCBI): domain Eukaryota; kingdom Metazoa; phylum Arthropoda; class Insecta; order Hymenoptera; family Cynipidae; genus Andricus; species Andricus coriarius. The sequence continues at coordinate 9,847 of CAKNWT010327680.1, read as the reverse complement.
GCAAAGTTTGTTTGGAAACGTGTTGCACGTGTTTTTGAACTTATTTTTGTATACAATTTTGATACAATTATTGTTATTTTGAATTCAATGAAAAATGTGAAAAAACTTCAAACATTAAACAAAATTTTGTTGATAAAAATATTTGAGTACTGTATTTTAATCAAATAATATTTACTAAAAAACCATGTTTTAATTGTTTAAGTTCGGGAATTTTCAAGTTCGCATGTTTTGAAATTCTGCAATTTTTTGTCGAGAATTTCATTACTTGGGAATTTTCCAATTCTGCAATATGATAAACTGCCGGGAATTTTATTATTGAGGAATGTTTAAATTCGGGATTATCATATTTCAGCAATTTCATAATTTCGGGAATTTTATTATTCGGAAATTATCAAATTCGGGAATTTTAGTGTCGAGAATTTTATTTTCCGGGATTTTCCGGTCGTCCCATAAAAATTTTGTTCTTGTATTGTTCTTTTGCAATGAGAAATATTTCTTTTCAATTATTGTTATTTCAAATTGAAACAATAATTTAAAAAATATATTAAACATGTAAAAAAATTGTTTTGATCAAAATATCTCCTTATTGTATTTTTAATGAATAAATATGATTGATTAAAAAACAATTTTTTAATTATTTAAACTCGATAATGTTCTAGTATCGGGAATTTCGCAGTATCGGATATTTTATAATTTAGCCATTTTTTGTCAGAAAGTTGATTGTTTGAGAATTTCCAAATCTGGTTACTATATTATAATCTGTCGGTAATTTTATTGTTCGGTAATTTTGAAATTCGCTATAATATTATAACTTGTTCGGAAATTTCATATTTCGGGATTTTTCAGTCGTCCCAAAATTTCCGATCAGATTGTGATATTATCGAATTGGAAAATTCCCGAATAATAATATTCCCGACAGTTTATAACACTTCCGAATTTTAAAATTCCCGAATAATAAAATTTCTCATAAAAAATTGACGAATTATAAAATTTAAGAACTAGAAAATTTCCGAATTATAACAATTATAAAAATTATCTATTTCTAGTTGAAAATTGATCTTTTTTAGTTAAAAGTTCAATTTTTTGGTTAAAAATGTATCTTTTTTAGTTGAAAATTCATCTCTTAAGTTTAAAATTTAAATATTTTGTGAAGACTCGTATTTTTTGATTGCATTAAAATATTTTCGATTTAAATTAAAATCTTTTTTGGTTTAAATGTCATCAATTACATTTTTAGTTTGAAAATTTAACTACCTGGTTGAAATTTGAACTACTTTGTTGAAAATTAATTAATTAATTAATAACAAATTCGGGACGACTAGCCAAACATATGAAAAATATTTGATTAGTCATCCCGACTTTTGGAAACGAGGAGACACTTGATTTTTTTAAACTGAAAATATAACTATTCCATTTTTGGTTGAAAACTGATATTTTTTCAGTTGAAAATCGATATTTTCTATTTGGCAAATTTAACTATTTGTGGAAAATTCATCTTTTTTTATGTGGATTCAACTATACTTTATGAAAAATGCGTGTTTTTTTGGTTCAACATAACTGGTCGAAAATTAGTTTTCTTTATATTAAAAATTAACTTTCTAAACTGAAAATGTTATAATTACATTTTTAGATGAAATTTTTTTTCTATTTCGATAATTTTCTGTTTCAAATATTTTTATTTCGGGAATTCCAGTGGGACGACTGAAAAATCCCGAAAAATAAAATTCCCGAATAATACAATTCCCGAATGATAAAATTCCCGAATTATAAAATTACCGAATTATAACATTCCCTAATATTAAAATTCCCGAATAATAAAATTTCTGAAGTGTAAAATTGCCGAATAATAAAATTATCCTGACAGAAAATTGCCGAATTATAAAATATCCGACACTATAATTCCCGAATTATTATAAAATTCCCGAATTTAAATAATTAAAAACGAAGTGTCTCGTCTTCCCGAAATTCAGGATGACTAGTCCAATATTTTTCATAAGCTTGGCTAGTCGTCCCGAATTTTCGGGACGACTAGTCCACCCCCTTTTCCAACTCCCCCAATTTTTCGGTACAACTAGACACAGCCAATTAAAAATATTGTTATAAATATTATGTGTTTGTTAAAAATTCAATAATCAAATATTTTTAAGAAAAAAAAAATTATTTTAAACGTTTACAGTTTCTAAAATTATTGTTTGAATTTAAAATAACAATAATTGAAAAAAAATTTCATGGGGAATTATATATTTTTTTTAAATATTGTTAGTTTAAATTCAAACAATATTTTTAGAAACTTTAAACATTAAAAATAATGTTCTCGTATGAAAAATATTTGATTATTGTATTTTTAATAAATAAATAATATATTTATGAAAAAAAAATTAATTGTTTAAATCCGAGAATTTGAATTTTCTAGTTCGGATATTTTATATTTCGGCAAATTTCTGTCGAGAATTTTATAACTCGGGAATTTTCTAAATCGGTAATATCATAAACTGTTCGGAAATTTTATTATTCGGAAATACTCCAATTGGGAATTTTATTTTTTGGGATTTTTCCGAACTTTATTTTTCCGGATTTTTCAGTCGTCCCGAAAAAATAGAAAAAATAGTGAATAACGTTGATATTATAGATATAAAAAAAATTAAGAATATATTCCAAATCGAAATAAAACCTGCAGATTTCTTAATAAAGCAAAGGAGATCAAAGTTATAAGAGAACGTTTTGTAAGTAGGTGCATAGCTAATGTAAGATGAACATTAAAATAAATATAGTAATTGACAAGAAAGAAGTTCGAGTTTTCCATGGTTGCCCATGGAAATTTGCATAGTCCCACGCCATTGCGTCGTGTGATAATGGTATTGTTTCCAGCTTATACCGTACCGGCCATACGCAGCCGTATATTATTACGTGACACTGTCCATGCAATCTGAACCTCTCTATCTCTTCAGTCTTCACTCTTCAGTCGACGTCCAGCGCTTAGACTCGAAGTGTCTATTTTCCTACCCTCTTCTTCCTTCCGGCCCCATACCAGTTCTTCCGCTCAATTTAGGTCTGTCTGAAACGCCATTTTCAACTTCCCATAGAAAAAACTCTTTATTTATTCAACAAAATATTTTTCATTTCAAGTCTATTAATTACAATCGCGATTTTAGAGAAGCTTCAACATTTTTTTATAACAGAAACAAAGTGTTTTTTTAAAGGACATTTGGAAAGTAAGGAATTTAATTTCGAAAAGTGTAACGTGTTTTATCATTCGTGAGTGCTTAAACTTTGTGAACTATGTGTCGAAAGTGATTTTAAAAAGAAATTTATGAATCTTTTTATAACAGAAACTCTCGGGGACGAAATTTGTTGTTTTTTAGAGGAAATTAGGATTAGGGTACACGTATTTTTTTAATTTGCAAAAAAAAATGTCCACGAAGTTATCCGTATTTAAATTGTGTGCTTTGTTTTTTCAAAAAAAAAAAAAAAAAAACAATGCAAATTTTTTCTTTAAACCTCATTAACTGTTGACCTTATTGGGTATTTGTATGAGGAACCTATGAGTTTTGCACAGGCTTAACCATATTAAGAGCAAGAGATAATTTTTATTGAACATTTTTAGATGTGTCAAAACTTTTATGTTAATATTTTTTTGGTATTCTGCATTTTGCCCACACAAGTTATGTAGCCCGCGTTAATTTAATAGAAAAATAGTAATAATATGTTTAATAAATAAAATTAATTTAATGTGTTTCTTATAGAATCTGGACAGAAATCTGAAATAGCTTAATTAGGTCAAACCTTACAGAGTTTTACAGCAAAAATTAAGTTTTTCTGGAAAACAATGACAAAAATTCAAATCCGCATGACTTCATAAACATTTTTTTTCGCCAATCGGAAAAATACCTGTCCCTTAATTTCCTCTAAAAAAACAACATATTTCTTCTCGAGAGATTACAATCCTTTACATTGTTTTTCGAATTTTCCTAATCAAATCACCAATATAAGGTTTGACAGTGTTATTTGTTATAATTTTCATATTTTTATGTTTTAATATAATTTCTTGTAGTATTTTATTTTAATATATATTTTCTCCTTTTATGAAAGAAAAATTATATTTCTGTTTCATAAAAAAGGAGGAAATTATTTTGAGCTGTGATCATGGTTGCCCAAATTAAAATTCGAAACGACTGATCGTAATGTCTGTGATCAATTCGAAACTCTCAAACCGAGGAAGTCCAGTTGGTGCATTTTTTTGAGTTTTTAAAATAATTGTGTACTTCCGGTGAAATCATGTGGAACCGTAAAGTGTTCATCAGGATTATTGAAGTGGTACGTAGTTTAAGAATTTTTAAATATTTTCTGTAATAAAAATATTTTATTGAATCCAAGTCTCTTGATGAAAAAAAGTGAGAGTGAAAAAGATGTAAAAAGAATTTTATTCAATGAATAGAATTTCTTAACAATTTATTAAAGAGCTACGTAATTTATTCAGTCCTGATTCGATATTAAGAAATATTTGCCATTGAATGCAATATTGTGCGTCGGTGAAGAATTCAATGATTCATTAAACCCCAAGTCAATTTCAATACTTGAGGATTGCATTGAACAATTTTTCGATTTTGAGATTCCTATCAAGAGTATGAAAAATCGGGAAATTTCTTAAAACTTTCGTTTACTTGAAGGAAAAATTAGATATGCATATTCTAGGCAGAAACAACTTTGGTAATCCTGGGTAATCCCATTGCAGTCCTAAGTAATCCACTTGTTATCATAAATAATTCACTTGTAATCCTGGGTAATCCAGAGTAATTCATCTGAAATCCAGAGTAATCCAAGTATTCCTATGTAATCCTCTTTTAATTCTAGGCAATACACTTATAAACCAGAGTAATCCAGGGTAATCCCTTTTTAATTCCATGTAATCCACTTTTAATCCCGTCTGATCTTTTAATCCCAGATAACACATGTGTAATCCCTAGAAATCCACTTGTACTCTCAAGTAAACGACTTGTCATTCAGAGTAGTCCACTTGTCATCCACTTTTAATCCAGAGTAATCCACTTGTAATCCAGAGTCATCCACTTGTCATCCAGAGTAGACCACTTGTAATCCAATTGTAATCCACTTTTAATCCAGAGTCATCCACTTGTAATCCAGAATCATCCACTTGTAATCCAGAGTAATACACTTATAACCCTAGGCCTAGGTAATCCACTTGCAATCCTAAGTAATCCAGAGTTATTAATCTGTAATCCGTAGTAATCCAAGTAATCTTATGCAATCCACTTTCAATCTTAGATAATACAATTATAAACTGGAGTAATCCAGAGTAATCCCTATTTAATCCCAGGTAATACACTTTTACTCCCGCGTGATCTTGCAATCCCAGATAACACATGTGTAATCTCTGGAAATCCACTTGTAATCTCAAATAACCGACTTTTCATCCAGAGTAATCCACTTGTAATCCAGAGTCATCCACTTGTAATCCAGAGTGATCCACTTGTAATCCAGATTCATCCCCTTGTAATCCAGAATCATCCACTTGTAATGCAGAGTAATCCACTTATAACCCTAGGTAATCCACTTGCAATCCTAAGTAATCCAGAGTTATTAATCTGTTATCCAGAGTAATCCAAGTAATCTTATGCAATTCAGAGTTATTAATGTGTGATCCAGAGTAATCCAAGTAATTTTATGCAATCCACGTTCAATCTTAGATAATCTAATTATAAACTGGAGTAATCCAGAGTAATCCCTATTTAATCCCAGCTAATACACTTTTACTCGCGCGTGATCTTGTTATCCCAGATAACACATGTGTAATCTCTAGAAATCCACTTGTAATCTCAAGTAACCGACTTTTCATCCAGAGTAATCCACTTGTTATCCAAAATCATCCACTTGTAATCCAGAGTGATCCACTTGTAATCCAGAGTGATCCACTTGTAATCCAGAGTGATCCACTTGTAATCCAGGGTCATCCACTTGTAATCCAGAATCATCCACTTGTAATGCAGAGTAATCCACTTATAACCCTAGGTAATCCACTTGCAATCCTAAGTAATCCAGAGTTATTAATCTGTTATCCAGAGTAATCCAAGTAATCTTATGCAATTCAGAGTTATTAATGTGTAATCCAGAGTAATCCAAGTAATCTTATGCAATTTACTTTCAATCTAAGATAATCCAATTATAAACTGGAGTAATCCACAGTAATCCCTATTTAATCCCAGGTAATACACTTTTACTCCCGCGTGATCTTGTAATCCCAGATAACACATGTGTAATCTCTAGAAATCCACTTGTAATCTCACATAACCGAATTGTCATCCAGAGTAATCCACTTGTAATCCAGAGTAATCCACTTGTAATCCAGAGTCATCCACTTGTAATCTAGAGTAATCCACTTGTAATCCAGAGTAATACAGAGTAATCCACTTGTAATCCAGAATCACCCACTTCTAATCCAGAGTAATCCACTTGTAATCCAGAGTAATCCAAGTAATCGTATGCAATGCACATTCAATCCTAGATAATCCACTTATAAACTGGAGTAATCCAGCGTATTCCCTATTAATTCCCAAGTAATCCACTTTCAATCATATGTGATCTTGCAATCCCAGATAACATATGTGTAATCTCTAGAAATCCACTTGTAATCTCAAATAACCGACTTTTCATCCAGCGTTATCCACTTGTAATCCAAATTAATCCGGTTGTAATCATAAATCATTCACTTGCAATCCTAAGTAATCCAGAGTTATTCACCTGTAATCCAGAGGAATCCAAGTAATCTTATGAAATCCACTTTCAATCCTAGATAATCCACTTATAAACTGGAGTAATCGATGGTATTCCCAATGTAATGCCTGTTAGTCCACGTTTAATCCCATGCTATCTTGTAATCCCAGATAATACATGTGTAATCTCAAGAAATCCACTTGTTATCTCAGATAAACCATTCGTAATCCAGCGTAATTCATTTGTCATCCAGAACAATCCACTTATAACCCTAGGTAATCCACTTGTAATCCTCGGTAATTCACTTGTAATACTAGGTAATCCAAAGTAATTCAAATGATCCCATGCAATCCATTTTTAATCTTCGATAATTCACTTATGATCTGGATTAATCCAGAGTAATCCTTAGTAATCCACATTTAATCCCACATAATACATGTGTTATCTCAGATAAACCTCTTGTAATCCAGCGTAATATACTTGTCATCCAGGGTAATCCACTTATAATCCTATGTAGTCCACTTGTAATCCTGGGTGATTCACTTGTAATACTAGGTAATCCAGAGTAGTTCAAATAATTATATGTAATCCACTTTTAATCGTAAATAATCCCCTTATGAACTGGAGTAATCCCTGGCAATCCACATTTAATCCCACGCTATCTTGTAATCCCACATAATACATGTGTAATCTCAGATAAACCTCTTGTAATCCAGCGTAATCCTTTTGTCTTCCGCGCAATCCACTTATAACCCTAGGTAATCCACTTGTAATCCTAGTATAATGTGAAATAATCCAGAGTAATTCATTTGTAATCCAGAATAATTCAGTTGAAACACGGAGCAATCTAAGAAATCCAGTAATCCGAAATAATCCGCGATAATCCGAGGAATCCAAATAATCCACTTGTAATCTAAGTAATCTACTTGCAATCCAAGTAATACACTTGTAATACTAGATAATCCACTTGCAATTCGGGTATTCCGCAGTAATGCGGCTAATACAAGTAATCCCGAGTAACCCAGTTGTAATCCTGAGTAATCCACTTGCAACCCTAGAAAATTTATTTGTCATCCTAGGTAATCCCATTATAATTCATCGTAATTAAGAGTAATTTACTTGTAATCCAGAGTAATCTAAGTAATCGGGATACCTTGATTATTCAGAATAATCCACTTATAATCCTAGTTAATCCACTTGTAACTGGAGTAATTCAAGTAATCCCCATAATCCAAGGTACTTCAGATTCCTCCCGCGTAATCCACCTCCATAATCTTATAGAAACATGTTAGAACTAGGTGTCAAAAGAGTTGTAAATATTTTTGGTAGATTAGGAAATTTTTTAATAATTAAAATATTCAGTATTTACTAAAAATCTTGTTTTAGAAGTAGACAAGATAAAAAAAGATCAAGATAACGTAACTGATTCGTTTTGATGAGTTCTATAAATTAAAAAATCCGTATGATATTGAAGAAAATTCTATCGATTTTATATAAACAAGTTTATTATTTATTTTTGGCGAATGTTATTAAAAAAGGTATTTCCACTTATTGACGATGATTAAAATTTAGAAGTAACTAAAAAATTTAATCCTCAATATTTAAAGTCTAAGTTGAAAAAGAATACACAATTTACATTTATTCAAATTAAGTAGACAGTCCATACATAAATAAAATTTTTTAGGTCATACTAAACATGCATATGTAGAAAAGTAATAAAATTGAAAAAGTACTAAAAAAATTATTATTACTTAGCACTCTCTGAATTATTTTTTTATTCAAATGAAAAAACTTATCTCTTTCCACTCCACAAATATCTGGATGAAAAATTGTGGATATCAATTTTTGTTTTACAATATCAGGAACCCAATTTTAAACTGAGAAAAATGGATGATACCGTTTATGATCTTGGATTATATTTTCCTATATTTTATTTATAGATATTATGCCGTACAATATTGATATTATTTTTTTAAAACGGGGTTTATAAAACTTAATATCCAGAATTTACGGCTGAATATTTTTAGATTGCTGTCCCAAATTTTAAAATCCAAGATAATAAGCTGAAAGACATAACTTAAATTCGTCGAGATCTCGAATGTTAAGCACGGACGGGCGCGCTTAGTGTTCGGATGGGTGAGCGTTAGTGATGATCGCTAGTCGTGTTTTGACAGTGTTTAACCACTGTCGAGCGGGAGGATTGAGGATGAATATGGGGCACTCGTTGCTATCGAATGGCTACATCTAAACTCGTCTGCCGGTAACTGGCTATGCTCAGGAATTTTTAGTTTTCTGCAGTTTTCCACTTCTCTGACCAAATGTTTAGGCGAACCCGGCTACAGATCATATAAAGGATTTAGGAAATTGAAAACTCTACAGAATCGAGTACTAGCCCTCATTGCGAGAGGGGGATTTTAGATATGTAAAGAGCCGAAAAGAGAACAAAAACACGAATTTTCAACAACAACAACAAATTAATTTGTAACCAAACGGTTGCATTAAGATCCAAACAGATGAACTTCAAAGTAAAATAAAAGAGATTTCCAAAAAAGTAGTTAAAGAATTAACCAAATAGTAAAATTTTCAAGCCAAAACGACACGTTTCTTCGAAGACAGTTGAATTTTTAACAAAAAAGTTACTTTTCATGCAAGAAAGATAAATTTTCTACCAAGAAGGGTGACTTCTACCATAAATGATGAATTTCCAATCCAAAAATATGAAAGAAAACAGAATTGAATTTTCTACCCAAACTGACGACTTTAACAAAATACGTAGTTGAATTTTCCAAACTTCTTAGATTTTTAACAAAATAGTTAAATTTTTGAACAAATAGTTGAATTTTCAGCATAAAAAGATGAAACTTGAATCAAATGGTTTAATTTTTAAACAAAAAAGACTAAGATTTAATCAAATATTTCAATTTTCAAGACAGAAATACACCTTTTTTAGAAGTTTGTTGAATTTCCATAAAAAAAAAGTTCACCACCATGATAAATTAATTTTTAGCAAGATTAAAGTTTTTAAGCTAAGAAGACGAATGTTTCAGAAAAAAGTGGACTTTTAATTGGGAAAAGATGAATTTTTAACAAAAAAGATAATTTTCAATCCGGAAAGATG
>CAKNWT010327676.1:0-13728 GCA_932066315.1 Andricus coriarius | reverse complement strand
GATTTTCAGCGAAAAATCACTAAGTTTAAAAAAACACTGTGTACCTTTGCACCTAATTACTATACGGAAAAGTGTTTTGCGAGTGAGTGAAAGTTGACTCAATCTTCTGTGATTTCAAAACAAGAACAATGTCCTACCTCTAATAGGCCATAATTAAACCCAGGATTTCTCTGGTTCTGTCCATTCTATGGGTATAACCCAGGATGGAATTCGCCTGACGGCAACCCCAGATCTGCTCCCAGTATTCCCGGTGTTTTGTTCGGATCCAGCTTTCAATGGCCAAAACGATACAGCAAGGCGCTATTCCCAGTACCGGTTCTGGTCCTTTGTATTCACTTGCAGCGCCGCGTTTTGTCAACTGGTCCGCCCTTTAATTGACCTTGATCCTTGTGTGACCAGGGACCCATATGAGAGCCACATTGTTTCTTTCTGCAAGTTGGTTTAATGCCTTTTTGCATTCCCAAACCAGTTCTGATGTTATGTCTGGTTTCCCTATTGCAGTTAGTGTCGCTTGGCTGTCGGAAAATATAGTAATCTGTCTGCCAGCAGCGTGTCCTTCTATTAGTGTTTCAGCGCAGCGAAGGACGGCTAGGACCTCCGCCTGAAAGACAGTAGCATGTCGACCAAGTGGTATCCCTATCCCTTTCTCTCTCCTGCTGTCATAAATTCCTGCTCCTGACCCTGCCTCACCCTTGAATCCATCTGTATACCAGGTTTCCCCTTGGAGATGCGGGTTACCATTTGCTTTCCACAGATCCCTGCTTAAGATACAGACGCGGAAAGCTTCGGCAAAGTTGAAGCGTTTTGTTATTTTATCTTGCCTCATCTGTAGAATCGGCAAAGCACTGATATCATTCGGGAGCCTAGTGTGCCGAGTCCCCCGAGTCCATGTATTTGCTTTTATCAGGCGGCTCATCGCGTGTGCCATTCTAGCGGTTATCGCAACATTTAGGGGTTCTTAACAGAGCATGAATTCTATCGCCGCTGTGGGCGTAGTCCTAATTGCTCCAGTCAACCTCCTGAATGCTAGCGTTTGCAATCTTCGCAGCCTGTCCTGCTTTGTTTTGAGTTCCGCCCGTGGCCACCAGACCACGGCCGCATGTAGGAGCCTGGGTTTTAGGACAGCAGAGTAGAGCTATGCAAGCTTTTTAGACCCTAGAACCCACGTCAACCCAAAGGGTCTCCTGCAAATCCAAAAAGTCATGACAAACTTCCTGCATTGGGTCTCCAGGTGCTTCGCCCAGTTCAGCTTCCTATCTAGAATTTTATAGCAGTTTTTCCAAGCAGCCTGCCTGAAAAGCATGATGCTCTCCATGCAGCGGGGAGGCCAAGAGCACCTCATCCCTAATGTATCTCTCGACCAGCAGTGTAACCCTCCCTCCCAGGTTTGGGTATGAAGGCCACTCTGCCATCCTTCCATGCCGATGGCACGTGTTTAAGGGCTATACTTGCCCTAACTAATTTCGTGAGAGGAGGGACGACCAAATCCATGCCTCTTTATAAAAGCGCTCGATAAATGCCATACGTCCCTGGTAATTCAAAAGGACAGAAGAACCCTACGGCCCATTCCGCCTTCTAGTAATCAGCGACCTTAGAGGCGAAATTTCAGTCGGCCCTCACCACCTCTTGGCCCCAGCCTTCCTCCTCTTGGTCGGTTCGGATTCGTTGAAGACCCGGGAAGTGAACATTCATCAGGTGATTCAGCGTTGCTTCTGCGTCTTCGGCAAACTCGCCATTATCGGGCCTTATGAGCCCGAGGCGAGCCTCCGGATTTTTTGCTAGGATCTTGTGCAGCTTCTCTGTTTCCGCAATGTTTTTCGATTCCTCGCAGAAGCCCCTCCAATCTTCCCGCTTATACTTTCTTATATTTTTATTGTATTTAGACTGGGCCGTCTTATAGATGTCCCAGTCCGAAGGCAATTTAGTTCTATTTGCCCTATTGCACAACATTCTTGTCCTTTAACGGAGTCTTTCCAGGTGGGTATTCCACCATTCTGCTCTCTTTCTAGACTTAATTGTGCTTGTAGGGCAATTGTTCTCATATAATGTAGTCAGAGCCCTTCGCAGAAAATCTGCAGCGTGTTCTAACTCACCAATGATACCATAGCTTTTGGGAAATTCCGCAAGCCTTCCTTTGAGTTCCTTTTTATACGAGTCCCAAAGTGTATTTCTGGGGTTTCTGATCTTTGAAACCACCAGTTTTCCTAGGGTTAATCGAAATACGATATCTTTGTGGTCCGAGAGAGACCCCTCATAGGAGACTCTCCAGTCCACTACCCTGCTTCTCAGTGCACCCGAACATAGAGTGAAATCGAGAACCTCACTCCTGTTTTTAGTCTGGAATGTGGGAGTGTCACCCCGATTCAGAATCTCCAGCTCTGTGCCTGCTATATATTAAATTTAATCTCTCCCTCTCTCGTTGATGTTTGTGCTTCCCCACACTGTGTGGTGAGAGTTTGCATCACATCCCAACAACATAGGGATTTTATTCTCCTGACAGTGTCGAATTAAGGCCTCCACCTCTCTAGGAGGCGGAGGTCCCCCGGCATCGCCAGGGAAATAACTGAGGCGATAAGCACCTCTAGCCTTTCTCCGCTACTGTCCCTGAGTCTCGCCTTGATAACGGTGAGATCTTTAGAGCAGAATTTATGCACCAAGATCGCATCCATACACTTAACGGCTATACATGCCCTTGGCGCTTTTTCTCGTGGTCCCTTATATATAGAGCCACATCCTGACAAGCCACTAATCCTTTCCCTGTATAACCAGGATTCTTCGATTAGGGCAATTCCTGCATGCACCACTGACAAACGCCTGGGCAGAACCGCCGAGACGCCTTTGCTGTGGTGCAGATTATTCTGCATTATGGGGATTCCCGTCTCAGCCATTAAAAGGCTAATTCAGGGCCTCTAGATTGGGTAGGTAACCCATAGCCGCAAAGGTTAGAAGAGGGTCCCGGAATGGCCCCCTCATTGTTTTTGTTTTGTTTTCGTGTTTCATTCAATTGTCCCACGAGAAGCTAGGGAAATAAGAAACACCTTCTGCAGAGCCCCGCTTGCAGGGGGCGTGTCTACATAATATGGGATTCGACCTGGTGTCCCAAAGTCCTCGTAATGGCACCTCCTTTGAGGCCCCGGCCTGTCCTTCTCTATTGAGGGGGCAGGCTGGGATGTTCAAGGATTTGTTAACCATGGTACCATTCATCCCTTGACACGGATATCACATCATAGGTTGGGAGCATGAGAACTCGCGCCCTCGATATTCCAGGAGGCTTTGTCATTCCCACCTGGAAGGATCGCTCCTTAGTTTAGGTCCCACTGACCAGAGTCCGTCAGTTCCCCAGAGTAGCTACACCTCGCGATGCAGCCCCTCTGGTTCACCTATCCAGATCTACAGCCCAGGGAGGGTATCATGTATAAAACAGCAATACAAACCAAACAGGAAAGAAGGCATTAAAAAAAAGCACAACTTTTTCGTTTTTAGTCAGAAATGCAACAAAAAAAAAATGAAATTTTTGAAACCTTGCAGTTCTCAATATTATTTTTTTAAACAAAATTTTTTCATAATTTTTTTCTCTTTCTTTCTCCTGTTGGACATTTGGCTCTAAAATGCAATGGAGATTATAAGTCCACGCAAAAGTATCTTTTGGAACTGTTTTCGAAAAAAAACAGTTTGGCAATTGATCTGTTGTAGCCAGTGTTGTAGTCAGTGCGTCAGTTATTCAAAAGAAAACACTTTCCATCAGTTAAATTAAACGGTAACAGGGAAGCCGAGAAAGAAAACATCTTGAATTAATAAGATGGTAATCACGATCCCACAAAATAAAACAAATTAATAATATTAATTCGACAAATTGAACCGCCAGTACATTATAATAATTAGAGGTCTTTCACAGGTTTTTAATATTAAAAATCATAATCTCTTACGTAAAAGTTGGCTATTTACATTGATATAAAATTTTCAAAAATAGCAAATCAAATGAAAATTCGATGAAAAAGTACAATGATTTTTTTATGTTTTAATTTGATTTTGATCCAATTTCAGACTACAAGGATTATTATGTTTCATTTTACAATTTTATTCATTTAATTTATTATAAACAGTCTCCAGTGAATGGCAAATCCCAACAACTTTCATAAAAAGGTGTGGGAAGATTGGGTAATATCTACCTTACATGACATTCCGTGATACAATTTTACCATTTGCTACAAGCAGTCGAATTTCCTTATCGACGGGAAAATATTATCTTCGAAACTCGAGTTGCCGATTCTTATTCAGCTCGAGGATAAGTCCGGGCCGGTGCATTCTGTCTGGCACAAGAAGCAGAACCAGAATAGAATTTGCCATTAGGATCCCATTCGGAATCTAGTGAATCGTAATTTGCAAAAGCTTTAATAAAACTGCCTGGGAAGATTGGGTGATTTTTGCCCACTGGACAACACCTTCTTTCATCGACAGTCAAATTATCAACTGCGCCGCTTATTGTATTTATTTTTATTCGAAAATTCTTTTGAGCTGTTCTATATATTCCATGAAGAGTCCCACTATAATCCAATATTGCAGAAACGTCACCACTTGATGTGGATAATACAATATATTCTTGGTTTGGCCCAAGCTCATAGTTCGTATGATCTATTCGTATTTGAATTGGTTCATAGGCAGGAAAAACGTATCTTCGAAATTCCAATTGCTGATTCTGATTTGTGCAAGGAATAAGCCGAACATAGCCAAGTTCTTCTATCGCACATCCAAGTACTTGAACAGAAATAGGCCTCCCCCGAGAGGACCTGCATCTGGCATGAAGAGGAGGCTCCTGAGGTGAAGTCTGTTTAGTTGAATGTTGTCGGTCAGAAGAAGAAGAGCCGGGAATACGTTCGCTATTAGTACTCCATTCAGACTGTAGTGAATCGTTATTTGCTAAAGCTTTACTAAAATTGTAAGGGAAGATTGGGCGACGTTCGCCTACTATAGAATATCGCACTTCATCTGGGGTCAAATTAATAACTTCGCCGCTTATCATATTTATTTTAATTCTCGTATGAGCTCTATTTGACGAATATATTCCACGAAGAGTTCCAGTATGCTGTAATATTGCCAAAATGTCACCATTGGATGCTGATAGCACAATCTGTTCCTCGGCTGGAACGGGAATATAGCTCTGTTCTTCTGTTCGCAATCTGATTGGTTTACCAGCAGGAAAAACGTATCGTCGAAATTCGAACTGTAGGTTCTGGTTTGTGCGGGGAATAAGCCGAATGTATCCAAGTTGTCCAAGTGCATATCCAAGTACTTTAGGTGAAGGGGGCCACCCAGGTGGCGACCTGGTTTCGGAATGATGAGGAGGCTCCTCAGGATAAGTACGGTCAGGTGAATGTTTTCTGTCAGATGAAGAAGATCCAGGGTTGCATTTGCTATTGGGATTCCATTCGGACTTTAGCGAATCCTCATTTGCTGAAGCTTTAATAAAATTGTTTGGGAAGATGGGGTGCCTTTCGCCCACTGGACATTCTCGCATTTCATCTCGGGTTAAATAACCAATGTTTCCGCTTATCATATTCATTTTAATTCTCGAATTAGCTGTAGTCGTCGCATATATTCCTCGAAGAGTCCCGCTATACTCTAATATTGCAAAAATGTCACCATCGGATGCTGATAACACAATATGTTCTTGGTTTGGAACGGGAGTATATTTATTTCTTTCTGTTAGCAATCTAATTGAATAACCATCAGGAAAGACGTATCTCCGAAATTCGAATCTTAGATTCTGATTTTTGCGGGAAATAAGCCGAATGTATCCAAGCTGTCCAAGTGTATATCCAAGTACTTTAGGAGAAGGAGGGCTACCAGGTGGCGACCTGTCCCTGGCACCAGCTGGATGCTTCTCAGGAGCCTGAAGTATATGACAAGGACGAGACGACCGACGGCGAACCGGGTGGGGAGTGTCAAACCAATCTCGGTTTGATTGTGAACTCAACTCTGCGAAAAGAAATAGAGGATTCATGTTTCTTGCTAAACAAACTTCGAAAAGCGCTTGTTAGTTTTTTCTCGATTTAGGTATAAAATACTTCGAAATCAGAAGTAAAGGATGCGGTAAAGAAAAGTTGTGCCATAGAAGTGTTGGGTTAAAACCGTTTGAGGCTCACTGTGTTTGATATTAGCACAACTCATTGTTTCCTATAAACAGGCTCTCCTGGATCAGAGGAAAAGGATCCCTATAAACCGGCTCGCCTGGTATGCGTGATTACGGTATGGTAGAAGGATGAAAGAGCCTAGCTAACACCGGCCTTCTGGATCTGTGGGTCGAGGCCCTTCTTGGACCGATTTACAGCTTTGAAATCGGGACAGGAATGACACCCTCCGTTTCCTATGCTGTCTGCAAGCGGATATTTGAACATTGGCTGTCTCACTTAATGTGATCACTTCTCTAAGCCATGAGCGTAGAGTGATCGTGCTTGTGGCACTTTGGCACCCAGGGGTTACGAAGGTGTCCTAACGGCCTCTCGGGGAGTTCGGACGACCTCGAAGGAAGAAGGAAAGAAGTTGGCGGAGGGGAAGAGGGGTTGGGCCTTAAATGGTCTAACATAACCCTTTCCTCTCCATCTGTCTCTTTAGCAAGCCAAATTCAGTTGGCGGCCGTGCCCCCAGCTCCCTCGGGAACTGAGGGATTGACGGTCCGTCTTAACGAGGCTATGGTAACGGGAGAGGCCAATCAGTCCCCCGACAAAAAGAAATGGGTCAATTGTTCCCTGAAAAGGAGACTAAAGAGGCAAGCGCAGCAGGCTAGCAGAGCAGCTAAGGGAACTGGAACTTCTGCAGCTACAGTGCCGACATCCAGCACTGACGTCCGCTCAGAGGACTAACCCCCTGACGATGGTGGTGGCCGATTAAAATTACCGGGACTCAATGCTCCCTACGGAGCAGTTTGAGCTTTTCAGGCAGGCTACCTGTAGGGCGCTAAAAAGAGTGTCTAGATCAATGGCCAAGATTGCTGACTTCCTTCTGCAGGGAAGGGGTCTTCGTGTTTGTGGCAGCCGACCTAGCGGCTAAAGCTTGGCTACTCAAAACAGTGGTCGAGAAAAAGCCGAGGGAAGGTGCAGCGCTTAAGGTGGGTGGGGTTGAGTTGCTCCAGAAGATGGTGAGAGCTACGGCGTGGTTCCCGGGTAAACCAGAAGACCCGTCTGAGCACGTCCAACGGCTGGAGGGTTTTAACCCCTCACAGCCTCTGCAGTTTTGAAAAGGGACATGGCTGCGAGGAACAGAGGTATCTTGCTAATACAAAAACCTTGGTTAGTTCGAGATACCATAAGGGTCTTAGGTGGGGCTGGTCTTTTTTGTTACAGAGACCCAAAGGCGGCCAAACCAAGGGCCTGCATACTGACGAAGGGAGTTAACGCTGTCCCGCTACTTGAACTGTGTTTTAGAGACCTGATGGTGATAGCCATGGTTCTCAAAGGAATAGAAAGGCTATTCCTCTACTGTTGGGATGCGATGCTGATTCCCACTATACTTTGTGGGGCAGCACGGACGCCAATTCGCGAGGTAATGACCTACTGGAATACCTAATCACCACTGATTGAGATATTCTTAACACGGGGAACACCCTGTCATTCCGTAACTCGGTCAGGGAGGAAGTGATTGGCATCACTCTCTGTACCAGCAGTTTTAGAGATAATATCAAGAGATGGAGAGTCTCAGATGAACCCACTCTCTCAGATCACTCACAGATAGAGTTCGTTTTGGAATCCATTTTACCCGCTGGCCCTAAATGGGTCAGAAATCCAAGAAGAACGGACTGGGATAGGTTTACCACGGAGCTAAGATGTGTACTTTTATAGGTTCCCAGTTCAATTCGAGACGTGGATACCCTGGAGATGGCAGCCAACACTTTCACGGAAGCCATCAAAGCTACTTGTGAAAGTAATTGTCGACCTACAAGAGTTCGAAAGGCTGGAGAGAAACACTGATGGAATGGCAAACTCGAAGAGCTTCGCAGATAAATCAGAGAGAGGTTCAAACGTGCCAGTAATAGCAAAAAGAAGAAACTATGGATTTCATTTACAACGATGAGGGATGAATACAGAAGTGCAATACGTAAGGCAAAGCAAGAGAGCTGGAACAAATTTTCCACAGACATGTGAGGTGACTAGACTGGATATACTGCTTTCTCGAAATCTGGACGCTATTCTCGGCATTCTTAAATTGCCCGGTGGGGGTTACTCAGAGTCGGACGGTGACACCTTGGCTCACCTGATCATGGCACATTTCCCGGACTTTTCTAGGTTTGGAGAAGTGGGGACGGTACCTCAGAGGCAACCAAAGTCGCGCAACTGGGCCCGAAACGGCGGCTTGCCAACGAGATTCTCACCACTGCCAGCGCCAGGTGGGCCCTCAAGTCCTTCAGCGCTTACAAGTCTCCTGTCCCAGATTGCATATATCCAGTCCTCTTCCAAAGGGCTGGAAAGACCATCACAGACCCGCTAGTGAGACTTGCTAGGGCTAGTCTGACGCTGGGACATGTTTCGGCGGCATGGAGGGGTACGAGAGTAGTCTTTATTCCGAAAGCAGGTAGGATCGGTTATACCTTACCCAAGGATTTCCGTCCCATCAGCCTAACATCTTTCCTACTAAAAGCAGTGGAAAGACTAGTGGATAGATATATCCGCGACAAGGTCTTGTCAAGGAGGCCACTACACAAAGAGCAACACGCCTATAGGGCTGGTCAATCGACGGAGACGGCCCTAGGCGGAGCAATAAACCTAAATGAAGGACAACTGAAGTAGAAAGGCCTCGCCTCGACCTTTATGGACATCGAAGGAGTCTTTAGCAACACCTCTGAAGAGGTGATCAAGGCGGCCATGATCACATATGGTGTGCCTACTGTAGTCGCGGAATGGATGTGCTATATGTTGGCCAACAGGAATCTAACTACGACTAAGAGTGATACCACTTTATGTGGAACCGTGGACTCGAGATGTCCGCAGGGAGGAGTTTTATCGCTCTTGCTGTGTTGCCTAGTAGTGGATGAACTGCTTCATCTACTCTCGAGTAAGAGTCACCACGTTATAGGCTGTGCGGACGATATACTAGTTATCGCTCGCGGCCAGCATCTGGATGCGCTCTTCGGAGTGATGCCGCAAGCACTAATGATAGTGGATTTATGGTGTGAGAAAAATGGACTGTCGGTCAATCCGAGTAAGATAGACGCGGTTGTTTTCACCAGAAGGTATAACTGGGGAACCACTAGTACACTGAAACTGAAAGCCCTATGGCTCTGTAGGAGAGCCATTGGGAAAAGCTGGGGCTTGAGGGACTGATTTTGAGAGGCACCTGGGCCACTGGGGGCACTAATAGGGTTGGCGCCCTTCCATCTCACCATCATGGCCGTGGTTGGCAAGGCGGCCTGGAGACTAAATTTAATAAATGACAGAAGGTTCTCGGCAGCAGTGAAGATCCCAGTCGACATCGCGAGGAGGTTGACCCTGAACATGCCCAGGGACAAAATGGCTACTCGCTACCCCTTCGATAAGAAGTATCGAGTTGGCCTATCCTCGAAGGAGGAATGAGTTAACGGCGATGCATACCTGCCCAGTGACGGAGACAACTGGTTTATAGATAGCTCCAGGAACGAGGGGAATGCAGGAGCCGGTGTATATCGTAGAAGGAATGGAATGGGCTTCACAATCAAGTCAGGGCTCGACGCCACCCTTCTACAATCTGAGATTATGGCCATACTCCAGTGCGCCTACAAGGCAAAGGAGTATGACAACAAAAGAAACATCCGTATCTGCTCAGATAGCAGGGCTGCTATATTGGCCTGGAATGGAACAACGACCACGTCGCTTTTAGTATGGGAGTGTTTTAGGTACTAAATATGCTAGCGGTGGAAAACCGAGTAACTCTGCTATGGATCCCTGGACACAGCGGTATCAAGGGCAATGAGATATCAAATAGGCTAGCCAATCTAGCAGCAAGAAGAAATTTTACTGGACCCGAGCCAGCTGTAGGTATTTCCAGTAGGTCAGTCACAGAAGAAATTAACAGTTGGCTGACTGAGGAACATCAGAACGAGTGGGATTTGGTCACTGGTTGCAGACAGGCCGAAACACTCTTGGGCTCAAAGCTTAACTTTAACCGAGCAAGGGAAACACTCAAGCTCGGGAGAAAAGAGATCAAAGTCCTAACAGAAATGTTTATAGGACATGGGAACCTCGGATATCACAGACATAAGATAGGGCTTGCTGAAAGTCCTCTCTGTCGTCTGTGTGGAATGGATGATGAGACAGCTACTCACATCCTTTGTCACTGCCCTGCGATTGCAGGGAAACGTCTCGCAGTTACTGGCAGTTAATGCAAATTGTTCTCTCTTGATTCCAAATTCAACTCTTTGTTTGCAAGACCAACTGTTTGGTGAAAAAAAAATTAATTTCTTTATGTTCTACTATCTGGCCGAAACTATATCCTCATTAATTAAAAATTATCTTGTTGTTCTAAAGTGAGCTTTTTAGTTTGATATTTCAACTATCCTCGAATAAATTCGTCTTTGCAGGTTGAGCCTTCAACTACTTGGTTCAAAATTGTATTGTATCGCTATAAAGTAATTTCTTTGTTTTAAGCTTAGTAGTATATTATGCACAAAGGGGAAGAAGAGGGACATTATTGATACATGTATGTTTTGAGTGAGAGCTGTAGGAGCGGCTATTCAAGTTCGATGGTATCTAATGGCCATTATATCGTGATGCCGTCCGAGACGAGGAATATCGAGCCTCGCTCGCTTTCGCCTCGTTCATTCCTCGGATCCGTCTCGTTTTCTCCGGCCTAGTCTTTGGTTTTTTCTAGTCACTTTCTTCCCGATTTCGCCTCAGCCTTTCTCTTTCTCGCGTCGCGTTTTCCGAGGAATGCGAGATATGTGCGCTAGCGGAGCGGACAGCTTGCAAGAACGTTATGTTGCCAGTCTGACGCGCTAATGCTATTAGCGTTCTTTAAAACCCTTTCTAGTCCAGTGGGACACATATGTCCCAGTAGCGTGTTTAAAAATCCATAACTCCGTGAAAAATTTAGATATCTTCATTTTTTTCGGCATGAGCTTGAGAAAATCATTCAACAAACGTAAAAAATTTGCCCACTCATGGATCTTGTTGCATGCCAATACTATAACTGCATATCGCATAGCAAATTTGGAATTTTTTTAACGTATTGTCACGAATGACACAGCTCCACAAGAAAAGAACAAAGTGTTTTGTTACACAACTTAGATCACCATACCCATACGTTTTTTGGGTCGCTGAATCCGAATTTGGGGTCAGTTTTACCCCATAAAGTCAGGATCAAGGTCATTCCAAGGTCAAAGGTCAGAATTAGACAAACTTTTGAATCGGAGAAGAGCTTTCGTAAAAGAAGTTTTTCGAATTAAGGGTTGAAAATACAACCCCCAAAATGAATTCAGAGTCTTGTTTAGTGGAGGAGCATCTTCAGAGGATACATAAAAGTAATTTCTGATACGAATAAGGCACCTCAAAAATTTGTAATCCTTTTTTCGGGCATAAGGGGTGGTTTTCCCTCCTAAGGGTAATTTTCAGTGAATGAAAAATTATGACAATTTTTTTTCATCATCTGGAACCCTGTCGGACTTCATTCCAAGAGGTTTTATTCCCAATGGGTACGTAGAAAAAACTCGGACTAGAAAAGGTTAATAAATAGTCAAAGTCGAAATATGATTACATATTGTACTTTTTTGTTTATTACTAATAATTTGATATCAAACACAAATGTGTTACGATTTTGTCAAAGATCTCACTTTACTCTGTATGTTATTTTGATCTTATTAAATATTTATTTTGCCAATTTTAACAATCAAATGTATGAAAGAGTGGGTTTCTACTTGACTCACTTTGACTCGGATGACTAGAAAAAACACTTTTGGCTTTCTTAGGAGCGGAAGGCAAATAACAGTAGTTTATGCGATTGTGGAAGTTATGTTTAAAAAAAAATTTTAAGCAGTATTTAGAGATGCCCCATCGTCTTTGAAGTTCTTATGTAATTAACATTAACATCAGGTCCTCATAATCCACATGAACGCATTTTTTCAATGAAAATTTCATAAAAGATATTAATTACGGTTGCCTTAAAAGTGCTATTTTCACTAATTTCTGCTGTTTTCAAAGCCTAACAACGGCCAGAATAGTTAATATCTGATACTGAAATTTTAACAATATTTTCCTCGAAGGTTGAACATCAAATTTTTTTAAAAAGCAGATTAGGAAATATATAAATAAGCCTGCTACAATGAAAGCAAATCGGAGTAAATTTTTTTAATCTGACAGGGCTACGAGTAATTTTCGGGGCGAAGGGCTCATGAGTTCAGCCATAAAAGTTGATCACAGTGGGTTTTCACACCATAAACTCATAAAGCAGATTCTTTCACGGCAAACCGTTCTATATTTATATTTTCCTTTTTCAAAAAACTGAGTAATAATAATTCAAGGGACGCTGACTAATCCTGTTATAAAGTCACATCGATGAAAAGAGCTGAGACTGCAGTTTTACGATCGACTCTTCAGTTACCGAAAATTTCAGCTTTTGCAATGACAACATTCAAAAACGATGAGGCACCTCTAAAAATTGTTTAAAATTAAAAAAGAAACCTGGCTTCTACAATCGCGTAAACTACCGTTATTTGCCTTTCGCTCCCAAGAAAACTAAAAGTGTTTTTTTTTGCTCACCCTACTAGTACATATTGTTTAAAGTTTATGAGATCTGAGTGTATAATAAGTAATAAATATGTCAGAAATAAGATGCCTATGAGCTCATATGATCAGCACATAATCGGTTTTATACACTGAAAAGTATCCTTTCATGTTCCTCATGACGTGTATGTCTTAGGGTTTAGCTGACCCGAAAAAAAAATAAAAAAGTTCTTTAATCGCAGAGTTGTGGGAAAATCGTGAATGCTGTTATAGTTTCAAATCTGCATAATATGCTCAATTTTTACAGTTTTTTTTAGAATTTTTATTTAAGTTCATATAGGAAAAATTTAATCTCTTATTTAGTCTTGAAAATGAAACAAATATAGCAGATCCAAATTTCATGAATAACTTTTTTAAAATAGAAGAACTTTTTTATGCTCAAAATGTACTTCCAAAACATTGAAAAAATCGGATCATTGAGAATGACGAGGTAATTTGAAAAATTTGAACGACGCGTCATTTTTAATGATCTGATATTCTCAAATTTTCCGGAAATATATGTTAAACATGAGAAAGCTTTTTTACGATAAAAACAATTATCTGCAGAGCTCCTAGACTTTTTTTCAGTTGAAGGTGCTTATACAAATATTAATTTTTCCTAAAAACTCAAAAACAAATCTGAAAAAAATGTGAGAATTAGTCATATTTATTTAAACTTCGCGCAACCGCAAGATATTAGTAATATCCAAACATTTTGAAAGATTCGAAAAGATTTCACAGAAAATTTCAAATTTCACATAGATTTTGTATACACTATAAGGCTTTCCAGAATTCACCAAGGTTTCCGAATATTTAAAGATTTCACAAGCATCTCAAGTATTGTAATATTTTCAAATTGTTACAAAAGATTTAAAAAACATTTTACAGAAATGTGAAGATTTCACATCGATTTTGCATGCTATAAAAGAGTTGAAGGAATTTGCAAACATTTCCAAATATTTCAAGGATTTCAAACGTTTCATTATTATTATAGATTAGCAGTTCG
>CAKNWT010327672.1:0-13331 GCA_932066315.1 Andricus coriarius | reverse complement strand
AATACACGATTCATTTCAGATGGATCTGGCACTTAATAGTGACGCTAGACTTTTCCAAAGCAAATATTTGTTGGTTAAAATGAAAAAGTTTTGATCTTTTTCTAAAAATGGAAAAAGAATTATTTCGGGCATTGATCAAGCATTATTTTTTGCGTGGAAAAAGTGGAAAGGAAACGCAAGAAAAGCTCGGTAAATATTATGGTGAATCTGCTTCATCGTATTCAACTGTAAAATATTGGATTTCCGAGATCAAAAGAGGCCGAATGTGCACAAAATATAAACACGCTGGGGGAGCACCAAAAACAGCGACAAGTCCAGAAACCGTGCAGGAAATCCACGATATCGTATTGGATGATCCAAAAGTGAAAATGCTTGAGATAGCTGAGGCCGTAGGAATATCATCTGGGTCAGTACATTCAATTCTGCATGATTGTTTGGGTATTAGAAAGCCTCAGCCTTAGCCTTAGAAAGCCTTGGCCTTATTTTATATCACCTGAAAATATTCCTTTTAACACTTTGAAATTGTTTATATTAATAAAAGATGGATGCTTTTAATTTGCATAATTTATTCTTGAACCTATTAACGTGTGAATTTTGTTGAATATGGAAATTATTTATTTTAAAAGTAGCAGTAAATACATGCGACCAAAGTACGCGTTCACGCCACTGCATTTTCATTTTTCAATATTAAAAACATGAACTATTTAAAAACCTATAATAATAATTTTTTAATACTAAAAGTTCTAAAAATTTTAAAAGCAAGTTGAATACGGATGTCAAGTTTATTTTTATACCTGGCGATCTTCACTGTCTCCATAATTTTGTAGAGTTCGTTATTTGCGGATCTAATGGAGATAAGTCTCATCTAATAAAATCTTTTCATTAAAATATTTCTATCCAAATAATTTTTAAATTTTAAATAGTAAAATTTTTCAAACCTAAAGTTAAAAAAGGAGATATTACTTTTTATTATTGAGTTTTTATTGAAATTGGTTCACATCAGCCCAAAGAAGTAGTCTTTCCGCACTTTTTTGTCAATTTTTGGTTGACTTAAAATGTTTTCAAATGAGATGCCGCAATATAATTTGGCACAAAGTGTTAGACAATTTTTTACTTCAGTAAATAAGCTTCAAGATATGTATTAATATCGTATTATTTTTGCGATAGGAATAAGAAACATAAATATCTCAGAAGGAAAAGCTTAAATAAAATTAATGAGATGATAACTACAGAGTATATTATATAGGTAAAGCACCCAAATAATTTCTAGCTAGACTGCCAACCAAATTGTTCATTAACGCAATAATCAGTTTTTTCCCTAATTACAAAAAATATCGATCTTTTATACTCTGGTCTTCACCTGGATAGTGATCCTTAATTCCTTTGGTGAATACAATTCTATATTATATCCATACATTTGAAAAACCTTTTTGAAACTTTTCGAAAATAAAAATGTATTTGACGTAATCCGCATTCTATTCCAATTGCTACTCTTTTCAAAACTATATTTGAATTTATTTGAAATGAATACGAATATAATTTTAATTCATTCTGCCGGAATCCAGAATGTGTGTGATATACAAAATGCGATAAGAAAAATATTGATTTGGATTTTGGCCGAATTTCAGAAGCAGAATATTCATAGAGTTAAAGTCGAAGCGAAAATATTTATCCGTCTTGATCCGAATAATTTCTTGACTTCAAGGGGGTTCAACACGTGGAAATCCATTTAAAAACTGAGCTGTGAAATTTCGGACGTTCCTGATGCTTTCTCAATCATAAATTATGAGAATGTAAAAAGAAGAATGTATACCAAATTTCATACCTCCAAAACATTAAAGATTTTTAATTGTGTTATTCCTATTATAAATACGCATTACGTACCGTAAAAAAGATAGTAAATAAAATTCTTCCTGGATCCTTCTTTAAATACTCTTCAGTGAATATTGCGGATCCAGTTTTCAATAAATTTCCCAGGCCAATGTTGCCTAAATGTCCTCTCAGCACTTCCTTGGAATATTGCTACTGGGGTATTCAGGATATACCAAGATGTTTTAAAATATGCATTCTTTTTTTCTTCTTGCAGAGTCAAGTTAACTGTTCGAGTGCCTTCCTGACTGCGCTCCTATTCCTGGTGTTCCTCGTAGCGGCTCGTCTTCTTCTCCTGCCAGGCGTCTTTCTCCTGCCAGGCATCTTTCTCCTGCCGGGCCTTCTATTCGTGCCCGGTCCAGGTCTCCTATACACCATATAACTTCACTATCTGGGCATCTCTTTTCTGACGTACTTGGGTTTCCCCTTGACCAACTTCAATTTCTTCGACTTATTCCCAATTGTAATACGAACCGTGTATTCATGCTTCGAAGATACACTTTTACTGCGGGTAGACCAATTGAAATACTCGTAAGACGGCGAGTTTTTGCGCCCATGCCAACACAAGAACAAATTGTATTATCAACATTCGATGTTGACGTCTTTGCAATATTGGAGAATAGTGATTTTTTTGCAGGAATATATACATATGGTTCTACATGGGTCAATAAAGTACGGGCAAAAAAAAACATGGAAAGCGGCAGAATAACGCTATTGACCACAGAGGAAATCAAGGAATCTCCAGTTGGCCCGAAACGCAAAATCCTTGTTTATTTTACATCAAAGTTAATACCTTAAATGAAGTTATAGAAACATATAAAACTTTTTGTGATCGGAAGTCATCTTAAAATTTCTTATACCAGGCAGACTACAGCATTTTCGTTTCTATATTCAAGGTCTTTTGCAGGTTTTTTTAAACCTAATTTTAAGAGAATTTAAAACTTTACGCTGACATTTTCTTTCCAGAGAAATTAGACTTTTAGAGGAAGATAAGGACATCATTAAAGAAGAATAGTCGCATAAAATGAAAATAATTAAATTTATATTTCAAATTGTTCAGTACTCTATAAGAAAATGAGTCTTTTAATATTTTTCATTTATTCAGATGTAATAATAAGAAACCATATTTATGAATGATTAATAATATATAAGGAGCCTCGGTGGCTCAGTTGGTTAGACGCTCGGACTTCGCCTTAGAGGTCCGGGGTTCGATCCCTGAGCCGGTACCTCTTGAAATTTTTCAACGTACCCTTACCGAGGTTCTGGTGGTTCGGATCCCACCTTAAACTGTAGGTCCCCCCATCATGCACTTGACTGCAACCCAGTCCGTGAATGATGGGGTAAAAACCAGGCTTTGCCCAATGTGTTAGGGCACACGTTCTTATCAGATCACTTGACTGCATTACAATAAGGCGTCCGTGACTGATAATATATACCGGGACAGCCCCGTGCATACTATTCAAAAATAAAAAATAAATCCAAATACACAAAAATGCCTTCGACACATTGGGCTGTAACCATCTTAAGCTTGAGACAATAATTTTTTTATAATATATATACATATATAGAATACATATATATATTAATAATAAGTAATAATAATTAATTAATTTCTTATTTTCGTAATTCTAATTCTTTCATGGACGACAAGTTTTTCGCTTATCTGGTGATCTTTACTGCCTTCATAAGTTTGTACAGCTTTTAATTTGTTGATGGGTAGGAGATAAATATTGCCTAATAGGCCCTTGTTATTAGAATATTCTTATCCAAATACTGGAAAATTTTAAGTCGCAGCATTTTTTTTATTCTGAATTGAATATTGTTCATATTTGAGAAACTTTCATGAAGATTTCGGAACATTTAGAAGAAGAAAAAAACATGAGAAGCTTTTTGAGAATTTAGAAAGGTTTCAAGAGAAGGCAAGAATTTACTTAAGATTCCTAGAAAAATTTTCCATTATTTTTTTTCTGATAATTTAAATTTAAGACAATATTTGAAAAGCATTTCCAAAAATTTCAAAAAATTTCAAACCAGGAACTGGAGACTTTAAGAATTTTGAAAGGTTTCAAGAGGATAAACAAGTTTTCTTAAGATTCCTGGAAAATTTTCAAATCAAAAGATCCCTAAAATTGTTGAAAAATATCTGCCTAGGGCGCGCGTCTGTTGGATCTCGCGCTGCGCACTCGGTCTTTGTACTTCCTCTATATTTTTTGCACAGACCTTTTAAAATTAAAGGTCAAATGCAACGATAAATGTAAGTTTTTGATTGTGAATTCTCTTTGGTTAAAGCTTCTTCGGATTTAACGAACACATTCTCATTACACGTCTCGTGCTTCACACTCGATATAGTCCAAAGTGCGAACTTTCCTACATTGAGTTCAACTCTATTATATCAAATTTATGTTACATTTATTTATGTACCTCGGTCTGGAACTGCTTATTCAGATATTGAAAAATAATTAACAAAAGTATTTTTATTGTATTTTGTATAATTAAAGGAGTGCGCCTCCAATAAAAAAAGCAATGTTGTTAATTAACATTTCATTGCACCTTGTGACGTTTTTTCCAAAAAATTAATTTGTTTATTTGAAATGTTATTTTTTACGATTAAAACAAAAACTGCGCCTCCTATCAAAAAGTGATTGTTAAGAAATTTTTATATCTTTTTTTGGTCCATAATTTTTGTATTTTGCTCTTTTTCGCATCTTCCATAGTTTGACCGCAAAATGAAAGTTGTTATTTTTCATTATTTTTTGTGCGATCAAAATTTGAATTTTCGATTTAAATGCAATCCTCTTATTTGGAGAGTATATAATCTTCTTCTTAACATGATTGGAGCCCGGAAAAATTTAATAGATTCGTATTCACTACGTTATTTTATTGTTTATTTATTACGCGAAAATTTTCGATAATCTATTGAAATTCGCTGTAACCCAATTTTCGATTACGCGGCGACTTCCGCAATGACGAAACGTTTTTTTTTTTAACTTGCGGACTTCGATTGTTCTAACAAAACCGCCAAATCACCAACCTGTTCTATAATTTTGGTTAATAGAAGCGGCATTTTTGCCATTCTTTTTAATTTTTTGATACTTAATAGATTGTTGTCTGAAAACGAAGAACAACAAACTTAAAAGAGAAATGCATGCGAGTTTCCTTTTACGGGAATAGAGGAAAAAACATTATAGCAATGAAGAAATCATACAATTTGTACACTACGTGCAGTAAAAATGATCTTATGAACTTTAAAATCTTCCGAAAACCTTTAAAGTCTTTTGGAATGTTTTGAAATACTTTACAATCTATTGAAATATCTTAAAATTCTTTATAAAATTATGCGAACATGCTGAATAATTGAATTTAACAGAATACAAAAAAAATTGTAACAAAAACTGATTAATTGTAGTAGGGCCGACATCCAGTACTGAGGCCCAGAAGAGAGGTAGGGGCTCAGAGGACACGCCACCGGGGGTGAATAAAACTCTGAAGAGGCACAAGGCGGTCCAGCATCCGACGAACAGAGAGTCGTCGGGAGATGGACTGACGGTCGCTCAGAGGACTAACCCCCTGACGATGGTGGCGGCCGATAGCAATTACCCGGACTCAGTGCTCACTACGGAGCAGTATGAGCTCTTTAGGAAGGCTACCTGGAGGGCGCTCAAAAGAGTGTCCCCAGAGCAATCGCCAAGATTCGTGACCTCCTTCTGCAGGGGAGGGGTCTTCGTATTTGTAACAGCCGACTTAGCGGCTAAAGCTTGGCTACTCAAAGCAGCGGTCGAGACAAAGCCGTGGGAAGATGCAGCGCTTAAGGTGGGTGGGGTTGAGTTGCTCCAGAAGATGGTGAGAGCTACGGCGTGATTCCCGGGTAAAGCGGAAGACCCATTTGAGGAACTCCAACGGCTGAAGGGTTTTAACCCCCCACTTAAGATAGCGTCCTTGCGAATCGTCAGGCCCGATAGGCCTCAGGAAGAGGACACAACAGGAGGCACCAAGCATATTCTAGTTGTACAGATTTCAGAGTCCCAGACGAGGGCTCTTGCGGACCTCAACAACAAGCCCTTCTATCACTTTGGAAAGGTCAACTTTAGGTTTGCCAACCAGGGACAGCAGGAGCCTGTTAAGATACAGGAAGATCGGGAGCAGACCTAAATGACTGCTCCTGGTCTTACCATTACCTAGAATAACTTGCATCACAGCAAAGACGCCTCTACGGTTTCGCAGAGGAGCATGGCTGCTATTAGAGGGAGGGCTGGTCTTTTTTCTTACAGGAACCCAAAGGCGGCCAAATCAAGCGCCTGTATACTGACGAAGGGAGTTAACGCAATCCCGCTGCTTGAGCTATGTTCTAGAGACCTGATGGTGATAGCCACGGATTTCAAAGGGATAGGAAGGCTATTTCTGGGATCGGCTTACTTTCCGTATGACAGTGATACTAACCCAACAGTGGAGATATGTACACTGGTGAAATATTTCAAGGTAAGAGGTATTCCTCTAATGTTGGGATGCGATGCTAATTCCCACCATACTTTGTGGGGCAGCACGGACGTTAACTCAAGAGGTGATGATCTACTGGAATACCTAATCACCACTGATTTAAATATTCTTAACACGATGAACACCCCGACGGTTCGTAACTCTGTCAGGGAGGAGGACATTGAAATGACTCTCTGTACCAGTAGTTTGAGAGATAACATGAAAAGATGGAGAGTCTCAGATGAACCCACTCTCCCAGATCACTCACAGATAGTGTTTGTGTTGGAATCCATTGTACCCGCTGACCCCAAATGGGTCAGAAATCCAAGAATAACGAACCGGGATCAGTTTTCCACGGAGCTAAGATATTCACTTTCAGAGGTTCCCAGATCAATTCGAGACGTAGATACCCTGGATATGGCAGACAACACTTTCACGGAAGCCATCAAAGCTAGTTATGAAAGTAACTGTCGACTTACAAGAGTCCCAAGGACTGGGGAGACACCCTGGTGGAATGAGAAACTCCAAGAGCTTCGCAGGTAAAACAGATAAAGGTTCAGACGTACCAGTAATGGCAAAA
This sequence comes from Andricus coriarius, assembly GCA_932066315.1. Lineage (NCBI taxonomy): Eukaryota > Metazoa > Arthropoda > Insecta > Hymenoptera > Cynipidae > Andricus > Andricus coriarius. The sequence continues at coordinate 6,409 of CAKNWT010327672.1, read as the reverse complement.
CAAAGGAACTATGGACCTTATTCACAACGATAAGGGATGAATACTGGGGTGCAATACGTAAGGAAAAGCAAGAAAGCTGGACCAATTTTTGGACAGACATCGAGATAGGGGGGTTAGGCGGCTAGACTGGATAAGCTGCTTTCTCGAAATTCGGACGTTATTCTCGACACTCTGAAATTGCGCGGCGGGGGTTACTCAGTTTCGGACGGGGACGCCTTGGCTCACCTGATCCGGGCACATTTCCCGGGCATTTCAAGGTTTAGAGAAGTGGGTATAGCACCTCAAAGGCAACCAAAGTCGCCTGCTGCCCAACTGGGCCCGAAACGGCGGCTTGCCAACGAGATTGTCACCCCTGCCAGGGTCAAGTGGGACCTGAAGTCTTTCAGCCCTTACAAATCTCCTGGCCTAGATAGCATATATCCAGTCCTCGTACAGAGGCATGGAGTTGTACGAGAGTAGTCTTTTTTCCGAAAGCAGATAGGATCGGTTATACCTTACCCAAGAATTTCCGTCCCATTAGCCTAACATATTGCCAACTAAAAGCAGTGGAAAGACTTGTGGATAGATATATCCGCAATAGGGTCTTGTCAAGGAGGCCACTTCACAAAGACCAACATGTCTATAGGGCTGGTCCCTTGAAGGAGACTGCCCTAATCGGAGCAGTAAGCCTAATTGAAGGATAACTGAAGGAGAAAGGCCTCACTATCGGAACCTTTATGGACATCGAAGGAGCCTTTAACAACCCCTCTGGAGAGGTGATCAGGGCGGCCATGATCACACATGGTGTGCCTACTGTAGTCATGGAATGGACGTGCCACATGTTGGCCAACAGGAATCTAACTACGACTAAGGGCGATACTACTTTATGTGGAACCTTGCTGTGGTGCCTAGTAGTGGATGAACTGCTTCATCTACTCTTGAGTCAGGGTCAGCACGTCATAGGCTATGCGCAAGATATACTATTTATCGCGCGCGGCCAGCATCTGGATGCGCCCTCCGGAGTAATCCAGCAAGCATTGATGATGGTGGATTCATGGTGTAAGAAAACTGGACTATCGGTCAATCCGAGTAAGACAGACGCAGTTTCTTTTCCAGAAAGTATAAGTGGGGAACCACGAGTACACTGTAACTTGGAGGACAACAACTGAAAATCAAAAAACGAGCTAAATACCGCACAGTGATTCTGGGTAAGAATCTGTTATGGAACTAGCACCTGGAAATTAAGTGCAAGAAGCTAGTAGCGACTCCATGGCTCTGTAGGGGAGCCATAGGAAAAGGCTGGGGCTTGAAGCCGCAGACACTTATGTGGATATACACAGCGATCTTTCGACCAAGGCTAACCTATGGGGCGGTGGTCTGGTGGAGCAGGGTCGAGCTGTGTACTGTGACGTCTTGACTAGAAAGGATCAGGGGACTGATTTTGAGAGGCATCACTGGTGCCTCGAAGTCGTCACCCACGATGGCACTGGGTGAACTAATAGGGTTGGAGCCCCTCCATCTCACCATCAAGGCTGAGGCTGCCAAGGCGGCCTAGAGATTAAATTTGGGGTCCTACACCGCAGTTCTACAATCTGAGATTATGGTCATACTCCAGTATAATGGAACAACGACCACGTCGCTATTAGTATGGGAGTGCTTTGAGGCACTAAATACGCCAACGACGGAAAAACAGTTAGCTAACTGAGGAACATCAGAATGAGTGGAATTTTGTCTTTAGTTGCAGACAGACCAAAACACTCTTGGGCTCAAAGCTGAACTTCAACCGAGCAAGGAAAATACTCAAGCTCGGGAGAAAAGAGATCAAAGTCCTAACAGAAATGTTTATAGGACATGGGAACCTGATATCACAGACATAAGATAGGTCTTGCGCTAAGTCCCCTCTGTCGTCTGTGCGGAATGGATGGTGAGAGAGCTACTCACATCCTTTGTCACTGCCCTGCGATTGCGGGGAAACGTTTAACACTCACTGGCAGTTACTGCACCAGTGAGTCAGAGATATCAGCCAACAGCGTGGCTGCGGTGCTCTCCTTATAGAGAGGGCTTTAGGGTCACGCTTAGGGTCACAAGAGGATGCAACGGGATTACTCAATCGTCAAGGGCTGTTACGGTCTCAACCTAACTAATAATAAATCATTTGTAGTAATAGACTGCAACAGCATTAAAAAATGATGCTCTTCGTAAATTTAAGATAGATAGAAACTTAAGCGTACCTCTTCTGCCAGTTACGGCCCTATCTAGTCTTCTCACATATGTACATTAAAGAACTATTTAAAAATCATAGACGAACTGAGCACGGTTCCGTTGAAATGACTTCAACACAAAAGTGCCAACACCAAAAACGTGTTTCTTGATTTTGTATCTGGGATGTCCTACAACTACTTTTCGATGAAAAACAAAATAAAAAAAAAGATCTTCGCCGAAGCCTCCGTCTCCTCTTCTTTTTCTGACAGACAAAATTCTCCTGACGCGTCTCTTCAACCACACACACCTTATTCTTCTGTCAGGTATCTTCCTCCAGCCAGGCATTATTCTCATGTGAAGTCTCATCAGCCAGACCTGATTCTCCTGTCAGGTATCTTCCCCTAGCCATGAATTATTCTCATAACAGGTCTTATCAGCCAGGCCATATTCTACTGTCAGGTCTCCTTTTCCTGCTGAGCATGTTCTTCGGATCAGGTCCAGGTCTCCGCCTGTCAGTTATATATTTCCATTAACCATGTTTATTGCTTCTTTTGATGAACATGGAAATGCGATTGAACAACTTGCATTTATTCGGATTGATCCCTGTAAGAATCCCAATCGTGTATTCGAACTTCGAAGATATACTTTCCCTGCCGATAAAACAATTCGAGTACTCAAAAGACGGAGTGACTTCGGGTCTAAGCGAACTCCAGAACAAATTGTATTATCAGCAATCGGTGGTGATGTCTTTGCAATATTGAAGAGTAGTAATGTTCTTCCTGAAATATATATGCATATAGTCATCGCAGTCAACATAAAGTACGGGCAAAAATAAACATGGAAAGCGGCACGATTACCTTCTTGTTTGTAATTCTAAGTTTCACAAGGATATACGAAAATATTTTTTAAGGAAAATTATTGCGGGTTAATCAGCGATGAGAAATAGTTAGTTACATTTTTGGAAACGATCACGGTGACTAACTTACTTTTGTAAATAAGGAACGAATTGGTCAATAGTTATATTTTCTTAATAACAGTTACTATACAAATCGTTACTTTCGCAATGTAGTTCACAAATCTTTTGTACGACAATCAATACATTGAATTGTTTTGGCAGCGATTCTTTAATTTTCGTTGAATTAACAGATCAAAAAGTTTCAGTGCTGTACGCTATTGCAAAGTTAAAAAAATTGTTCATAATATCACTATGCCGAGCAGCGCTATGCATGAAATCCTATGGATTTGCAAATTATATTAGCATAAACGAAATTAATTGATGATTTATTTCATTTTTACCTAAGTTTTACTTCATGCATAAATTGATATTTTGAATTTCTATAAGATTTTATTGTCTATACTCCAAACTAAATTATAAGAAGGCCATTTTGATTTTTATTCGTCACTTGAAGAAATTGTACTGAATAAGACGGCTTATTGTACCAAAATTTCAGTAATCGTAGCCTTGGCCTTATTTCATATTACCTAAAAATATTCCTTTTAACACTTTCAAATTTTTTATATTAATAAAAGATGGATGCTTTTATTTAGCATAATTTATTCTTGAAGCCATTGACGTGTGAATATTGGTAAATTTGGAAATTATTTATTTTAAAAGTAGCAGTAAATACATCCGATCAAAGCACGCGTTCACGTCACCGCATTTTCATTTTTCAACTTTAAAAACATGAACTATTTAAAAATCTATAATAATAATTTTTTTAATACTAAAACTTCTGAAAATTTAAAAAGCTAGTTAAATAAATTATAAAATGGATAATTCTAGTTAGTAAAATGTGTTGGAAAAAATTAATATTTTTGTAATTTTAATATTTGTATGGATTTTGGGTTAATTTTTATATCTGAAGATCTTGACTGTCTCCATAATTGTTTACAGTTCGTTCTTTGCGGATTCAATGGAGATAAGTCTTATTTAATAAAACCTTGTCAGTAAAATATAATTATCCGAATACTTTTATTTGAATAGTAATATTTTTCAAGCCTAAGGTTAAAAACGAGATATTACTTGTTATTATTGCCCACTTATTGTTGACTTAAAAGGTTTTCGAACGAGATGCTGCCATATGACTTGGCCCAGAGTGCTAGAGAATTTTTTTATTCAAGCAAATCAGCTTCAAGATATTTATTAAAATCTTATAATTTTTGCGATAAGAATACGAAGTATAAATATCTTAGAAGGACAAGCTAAAGTCATTCTGAATTCTATTAGTGAATATAATTCTATATTATATCCATACTTTTAAAAACCGTTTTAAAACTTTTCGAAAATAACAATTTACCTGACGTAATCCCCATTCTATTCCAATTGCTACTCTTTTCGAAACTCTAATTGAGTTCGTTCGAAATGAACAGGAATTTAAATTGAATTCATTCTGGTGGAATACAAAATGTGTGCGCTATACAAGATGCGATACGAAAAATATTCAAAGTTTCTGATATTTTCTCAATCATAAATTGTGAGTATGTAAAAAGAAAAACGGAAAGAAGTTTCTGTTCTCAAAGTATTCCAGTGCATACATGCATTAGGTACTGTAAAAAAACATACGAAATAAAATTTTTCCACGATCCTTCTCGAATACTGTTCCCTGAATGTTACGGATCCAGTTTTCAATCAATTTCCCAGTCCACTTTTGCCTAAATGTCCTCTCCGCGTTTCCTTGCAATCTTGCAACTAGGTATTCAGGATATACCAAGATACTTTAAAATGTGCATTCTTTGTTTCTTCTTGCAGACTTAAGTTCAATGTTCGAGTGTCTTCCTAATGGCGCCCCTATTCCTGGCGTTCCTCGTGGCCGCTCATCTTCTGCTTATTTTGACGTACAACATTCTCCTGCCAAGCGTATTTCTCCTGCCAGGCGTATTTCTCCTGCCAGGCATCTTTCTCCTGCCGAGCCTCCTATACGTACCCGGTCCAGGTCTCCTCATCTACGCTATATAACTTCACCATCCGGGCATATCTTTTCTGACGTATTTGGGTTTCCCCTTGACCAACTTCAATTTATTCGACTCACTCCCAATAGTAATACGAGCCGAGTATTCATGCTTCGAAGGTACACTTTCCCTGCCGACAAACTAATTCGAATACTCCAAAGACGGGGTTTCCTCGGGCCCATACCAACACAAGAACAAATTGTATTATCAACATTCGATGGTGACGTCTTTGCAATATTGGAGAGTAGTGATTTTTTTGCTCGAATATATACATATGGTACTAAATGGGTTACTAAAGTACGGGCAAAAATAAACATGGAAAGCGGCAGAATAACCCCATTGACCGCAAAGGAAATCGAGGAATCTCCAGTTGGCCCGAAACGCAAAATCCTTGCTTATTTTAGAATTAAGTTAATACCTTAATTCAGTTACAAAAAAATATGTAAATTTTTGTGATCCGAAGTTATCTTAAATTGTTACAAGAATCCTGCCATATTACAAATAATAATGAAAAGTTGCACAGCCTTCAATCTTTTGTTAATGTCCCACCCATTCTTTTCTTGTGAAGCAATGAAAAAAAGTTCCGTTTCAGTTCCGCCGAAGAATATTTTTTGGACAAAATTATCATTTCTCCTATGGCGGAGATAACCCTAATGTAGATACGAAAAATTCCACTATTATAGAAAAAAGTCATGAAATTAATTAATCTGCTGTATTAAATATTTTGTACTATACGCCGTCAAAAATAGGATCAAGAGATAGTTTCTGGTATCACACCTGTAATGAAAAAATTTCTGGCATAAGCATACTTTCAATTAAAATCAGTTTATTGAGTAAATAGTGGGTGAAAATATTATTAATGTACAAGGCCTTAAAAATGTATGTGGTACCTTGGATTTTCTTCTTTCTGGAATAAAATTCTATGGATTTGAACATTATGTTGGCACAAATGAAAGTAATTATTAAGCCATTAGAGGTTGTTCAAGTTATACGGTATACATGAATTCAACAGAACAATATTGCAAAGCGTTTCACCTACTGCATTTACAATTTTGCTTTCGATGGAAATATTTTGAATTTCTAAAAGATTTTCTTCTGTAAATTCTAAAATTAATTTACAGAATTGCTGTTTTGATGTTTTATTATCAATTGATGAATTTTTAATATAAAATTTTTTTCAATTTCCTATACCAGGCAGACATAATTAAAGAAGGATAGTCGCATAAAATGAGAATAATTAAATTTATATTTCAAATTGTTCAGTACTCTATAAGAAAAT
>CAKNWT010327667.1:0-18982 GCA_932066315.1 Andricus coriarius | reverse complement strand
TTAATTTTTAGCATGAAACAAAAAATTGGACCTTTTCTTTATTCATGCTTTTCATCTACAGCAAATTATTCTGGAGCTCTTTTTGCATCACAATTAAAATTTTAATTTTAATTAACAATATTTGTATGGAACAAATTTTTTATTTTTATTATTTGCAAATATTTCAGATGTTTTTATATAACATTTCATTTTCCAACGGTAGTTAATGATCGAATTTTGCTAACGTGCTTGGTAGTACTGCACCTCAATCTGTCATTACAGTTATGCATAGAGAATATTTAAAAAATGGGAGTGAAGTAAATAAATCTCAAATGAAAATATATGGATAATCTCTTAGGGAATTCAATATATTTTAAAAGTAGTGTTTCTTTTGAAAAGTTCAACAACGATACTTTTAGCCTTTGCTCTGCATCCTTGGAGTTCTTCCAGTTTATAGGTTATGTTTTTTTTATTTGGTTAATTTTGTTTAATTCGTGCTTTTTTAAGTAAAATAAATAAGAAAAATGTGAACTAGTAGTATTTGCAAGGAACCGAGTTCAGGAGGAAAATATATCATAATTCCGCGTTTTTCTGTCATGGTAGATTATATTATATGTGACCGTCTGCGAAGAAAGGGACCTAATGCGGAAGAAATAGAGTTTTAATTTTTCACACCAATCGGTAGCTTTTTATATGCTCTTTCATAATCAACAATATTATTCATATAGCTACAAAATTCGAATTGATATTGATTTTCAAAGTGAGGCCCTCTTATGGAGTTGCTGTATTAGAACGCCTCTTCAATCGCTCCTCCTGTTGGAATGAAATGTCAAAGTCGAATGTATCTTTGGCGGCATTCAATAAAAATGTATCATAAAACTCAGTAATTAATTTAATCAAAAACTTTTTAATAGTAATATTTAATTAAACATACAGGCATCATTTAAAGAAGAGAATATTTATTTTTCTTTGCGAGTTGACGCAGTTAAAAGTTGTGGTGTGTGACAATGTCTTGTGGAAGAAAATAATTTTCAGTCGATTGAAGAGGACATATATTGAGAGGTGAAGTTGCAAAAATAATTAACGCTTGAAGATTGAATATCGAGAAAGAATATTTTCCCCAAAATAATTAATTATTTTATCTAGAAGATTCGGAAACCGTGATTAAAGATTAATTATTAAGGATTTACGTTTACTGGCGATTTTTAAATAATAAGAAATGAATGAAGATACTTATGTATTGCCGTTTATAGAATCTCACTAGAAAATAATAATTAAGGGTTGAAGTTCAAATATTGGAAAAATTGTTTAATATATTTAAGTTTTGAGTTCCAAATTTCAATCACCAATATTCATTCTTGAACACTCAAATTCCAATTTTTATTAATCGTCCTTCAATTGATTATTCCTGATTTATTTCGAATTCACGTTTTTATCTATCCTATTCGTTCTTGAATCGTTAACGTCATTTTTGAGGTTACGTCTTAAATTACAATATTCCAAAACGTACAGCTACACACATCATAATTTTCTACTTCACTTTTTAAATATTAATTTACTACTGCAATGGGAAAATTCCAATATTTGTTTTTCTATTTCTACGCTTGCTTTGCAAAAAATAAATATTTATTGCAATACAAGGTACAATTTCTAATATTACATTGCTATTCATCTTCAATCTTCATTTCAATACTCAAATCTTGAATAGTCGATCATCATTTGTTAATTCTCTCAATGTTTAATCTCTTAATCTTGCATCATCAATCTTGAATTAAACTCCTCAATGTTCAGTCTCTTAGTCAAAGTTGAAGTTTCCAATCATCAATTCGCAAACTTCAGTCTTTAATAAATACTTAAGATTTAATTTTCTGTTTTTAAATTAGTACTAAATCTTTATTCTTTAATATAAATCTGAAAATGTATGACTTATCTTGCAGTTATATGTGTTAATAACTTCAAATTAGAGCAACAATAAATCGTCAAATAATAATAATAATATATTAATCATCTATCTGCAATCTTTTTTATTCATAATTGAAGACACGATGATGACAACTGGATTAGGAACATATGTGGTTGGCACTTTCTTATATTTAAAATAACTTATCCTGGCACCAACTTCAAATGGTCTTTATCCAGTTGTCTATAGTCAGCCACAACCTTCTTTTCTAAAATCTATGATGAAAGTTCACAGCTTGATTGGGGATTGAACTTTGAAGAATATTTCTAAAAACTAATGATTGATTTTTTAATCTAGAAAATTAAGGATCAACGTTTCTTCAATTATAGGGGAAAGATGTAATAACTAATTGAAAAAATTAAAAATTTATAAGTTAAATTATCAATTCGTAATGGGTATTTTTTTAAATATCATGAATAAAAAAAGAATAAAATCTTCTATAAATTAATTTTAACGTTTGGAGATTGAACTTTAAAGAATCTTGGTAAAAAATTATGATTTATGATAGAATTATCAGGATTAAGGATCAAATGTTATTGATAGTTGTTAAATGATAAAGAGTGATATTTTGGGATTGATGATCGAAAAACATGTTTTAAATGGTGATATAGTCTCGGGAATTGGTGATCAAAGAATGGAAATTCTGAAGTTTGAAGATTAAAAAATAAAGATTCAGAGTTGAATATCGAAAATGAATAGAAAAATTTCCACAAAGCATATCTTGCTAATCAAAGGCGATGTTTCTTTCTGGAAACACAGTATCATCTTTCTTTGCAAGCGAATTTTGTTACCAATATTTTCATAGAGAACTGTATGTCATCGCTTAACAAGCATGTCTGAATTTCCCTAGAGTGCTTTTCAGAGTTACACCTACCGTAATTATTTACTGCGACAGAAGAGGGGTATATATTTGCTCATCGGGTGATTTTTATTCAGAAACTAAAAACTGATATTGCGTTTTAATAAGAAAAAAAATGTTCAATTTAAAAAATATTTTCGAATATGTAAAAATATCATTTTAATCTCAGAAATATTTTCTTTTCTGGGTTCTAGAATTCCAAGGTAGATATTAGCGTGGCTTTGACGTCGTCTTGTTGCTAGAAGGAATTCGGCATTAAAAGTTTATCTCGTCGTTGTCACCAGGAAAGGAATTTCGTTAAGCAGAAACTATGGTATCAGGAATTCTAGGGTTGCGACCTCACAGGGAGACTGAGGTGAACCGAGTACCATCCACATTTTTCAGTTTGTAACGAGAGGGTTGCTTAAATTTATGGGCTTGAAATAGAGTTGAAAATATCTTTTTTTTTCCCATCTCCAAATACTTTCTGGCAAGGTAAAACTCCCAATCTTCGCTAGCTTAAGCAATTTGGCTATCTTTAGAAATCTTATAAAATAGAAAAAATCATTGACATGAAAAACAATTAATAATTTTAGACGTTTTGATGTTTCGAGATTAATGTGTAACTTTCATCTTATCTGAATATTTACTTACTTTTCAAAAATAAAACATTCTATATAACAGAGCAAAGAACCTATAGTAATTATATGTTTGAATGAATCGTAAAATTCAACTTTAATAATTGGTTTATAGACCAAAATCAATTTTGAGTTCGGAACAATATCCTAGTGAGTAACAAATGTTTCTTTCTCTCTGTAATTACGAAAACTTGAGTCTTTCTTTTGTCCGTCATGGCGAAAGAATGATAAGATTTTTCTGTTTCAGTTAGGTGTTACCTACATTTTTTCCTTTCTCCAATACACTTAAAGCTAGAAGTCTAAGCTATAAGTTATTGGTTTCATCAATGTTTAACTAACTAAAAATTTTTGTTTTAACACATTTCCATGCTTTACTCGTATTTCTTATTTTTGTCACATAAATCTGCCACTTCGCGAAAAATGAGTTGCGGGTTTATCATTATAAAGTGACTATTTATTTATTTATTCAACAGTCATAGACCAATTACTGGATAACTTATCTTAAGAATTGGGTAAGAATAGTAATGATAATTGTGGGTAAATAAGCTTAGAGATAATTAGTTAAAGGAAATATCAGTAAGGCTAGACATGAGTCTCAATAGCAGTTCGTAGATTAATTAATGACATATGAAATAAATCAAGCGACGCATTAGATTTAAAAATATTATTTGTCATCACACACATTTTATTTATAGGCGTCTTACATTGAGCGAATTTTCTGACGTAGAATGGTAGTGTTGTTGAACCAGAATCATATTGGGGTACTGCCCATGGAATTTGTGATGATAAATGTGGACAGTCGATATAACCCCTTATTAATTTTAAAAAGAACATCATAGTTTGTACATTTCTACGATCTTCCAATGTACACATGTCAAACTTATCACAGAGCTCGATATAATCTGATCCCGGGGGCAGAGTTTGGCCATTAAACTTCCAGTTAAGAAATTTAAGGAATTTCTTTTGACATCTATCAATAGAGTCACAGAGGTATTTCACAGATGGTCGCCAAATAACAGTTCCGTATTTGAATTTAGATCTAACAATCGTATAGAATAAAGTCTTAATCGCAAGGGGATTTTCGAACGAACGGCACGACCTGATTAGAAATCCTAAGGCCCTATTGGCTTCTCTGATTACGTAATCAATGTGAAAGTTGAAACGTAGGGAGTCATCAACTATGATATCTAGATCTCGCGTAAACTTCACCCTTTCTAGAACGCAACCATCAATCTCATACTGGAAATAAATAGGCGTGGTTTTGCGTGTGAATTACATTATTTTACATTTTGAGGGGTTGATGTCAAGTGAGTTTTCAGCGCACCACTTAACAAATAAGTCGAGGTTCTCTTGCAATATTATGCAATCCCTTACATTATCAGTAGGATATAAAAGTTTAGCATCATCAGCGTAGAAAAGAATAGATACACTTAATACTATCTCAATGCCATTTATATATACATATAACAAATAGCAGTGAACCAAGGTTAGAGCCCTGAGGGACCCCTGAGGTAGGGATGAAAGGCTCTGATGAATGTCAATTGTATTGTACTATGTGCTCTCGGTCAGCTAAATAAGAATTTAGCAGTTTTTGAATTTTACCAGGCACACCAAGTTCTTTTACTTTTTCAAGAATAAGATTATGACTTATGCAGTCAAAGGCTTTGGACATGTCCGTGTATATCACGTCTACTTGGTGATGTTTTGTGAAAGAATTTTCAACGAATTATATTAAAGATAGCAAGGTCAAAGCTGCAGATCGTCGTGGAACAAATCCATGTTGAGAAGTGGATAAGACTGGTGTGAAATAAGGCCAGATAAGATCACACAATGACATCTCCAAGACCTTTGAAAAATTTGACAAAATGGCAATTAGTCTGTAATTTGTAACCTCTGATCTATTTCCTTTCTTAAAGCCTGGACATATTCGTGCTTCCTTCCAAAGATCAGGAAATACTCCAGTAGATAATGCAAGGTCAGCAACTTTTAAATTTTGCATTTTACCTTTTGCAAAAATAAAAAAAATGTCTTGAAACGTTATGAAAAAATTCAGGTGCATTTTCTGAGTAATTCTAAGAACTTTTTCTCTCTTGACAATTTTTCCATAACCCCATAGTTATTGAGTCAAAAATGCATAAACATATTGACAAAAATTTTGCAATCAAGGCGCCATATTGAAAACCCCCAGGTGAAAAATCGATCCGCGAACCATGAGCCCCTAATATTCAAACATTTATTTCACCGGTCACTGAGGTTCCGAGTCAATTCCACTTGGGAAACCTTTAGAAAACTCGATTTCAAACAAAAAAAATAGGTGAAAAATTCAAGTTTTTTTTTCAAAACTGCATTTTTCAATAGTAAAATTTTTTTCCAAAAATTTTAATTTGCACCATCGGAAAGAGCAAATCTTAAACTTTTAGAATATGGCTATCTCATTTTATTTTGACGTTTTTAACGTCAGTTACAAGCTCTCAAAGACCGGGGTACCGCGAGTGGCGTTCTCGGCGGAAACGGGTTCTTAAAGCTTTGAAAATTGAACGAGGAGATGGTAATAGTGGTAAGAAGAGTAAGAAGAATATTAGAGGATATAGTTAAGAAAGAGGTCTGTAAAGCGTGCAAAAGACGTTTCTGAGATGACGAATGTAAGCAAAACAAAAAGGATGTGAGAAAGGAGTTATGATAATGCAGAAACGGGAAGAGAAGTGCAGAAGAATACAGGAGAAAGAAAAAAGAGTACAATGAGTCATGCGATGAAAAAGAGTAAGAATATAACAGATTTGAGGAGGAAACAGAATGGGCTAGCCACGAAGCAAGAAGTATCGAAAGTAGTAAATAGAGCAAGGAGATAAAAATGATCAGGAGATTGAAATGTTAAAATGGGAAAAATATGTTACGGAATTGTTAGAAAAGATGGAAGGATGCAAGGCAATAAAGTGAAGAAGTGAGCGCGGACGATGTGTAACAGGGTATTGTGCTAATAGTAAAAAAAGGAAAAGGAGTTCAGGACAATAAGGAGGCGGGAGTGACGTTGGTGCAAAAGTTATATAAGATCAGAGAGGCATGAAGTAAGGTTAGAAGTAGAGAAGAAGGTTAGAGGCAGAGGTGCAAAAATGGATGGAGAGGCTTAAGACGATTATAGCCCAATATTTAAAATGTATTTTTGTCAGAACTGGATTATTGAATAATCTGCACGAGGCTGTCTCGTTATATATCATTAGTCAAGGACGCATTTTTGCATTGCAATCGACTGGAAATAATTTCATAGTCAAATTGAGATTTTTACGTTTGAGGGTACCACGTTATAATTATATAATATACATACACACAAAAGTCATAATGAAATTATTTCCAGCCCACTTTTCCTTCTGAATGACTTTAAAGAGTGTACAAAAGCCATTTAAAAAAAATTAAGTATGTTTTTTTTTTTCAAATTTTGTAAATGAAAAGGGCTTTCCAAAACACTATAATAAAAGTCCAATCGGATGATCCTGAAAGAAGTTACACTAACGTGATGGTTAAAGAAAACAATAATCATAGGTGGGAACACTTAAGGTATTCTGTCCCATATCAATATAAATCCGCATTGGACTTCCCAGATCTTTGTTTCTAACATGACTTTACGAATAAGTATTTTTAAAAATTTTGTGACCATGGTACCAAGTGAGCTGGTAGCTCTATAATTATTACAGTTACTTTTATCAGCCTTTCCCTTGTAGAATCCAACGATAATCACCCTTTTCCAGTCACTTCAGCATTTTAGCGGCAATAACCTTCTACACCAGCAGAAATTACTATTTTGCCGTTTACAATGGGATTTTACGACGTATCCCAATTTGTGTGTATCCCACTCTCTGAATCTGAATCAGTGAAAAGTCGCTGATTTTGACTCAAATCTCACTGATTCAAATAGCTAGAATCCGGTCACTGATAATCAGTGAAACTTTACTTATTCATTCAGTGAATAAAGTTCACTGATTGAATCAGTACTGAGGAATATTATAAACCGATACTTGGCAGCACTGGTACCTTCTTAATTTAGCGCGAGATTTAAATAATCTTAAAAAGCACATTGCCATCATGTAATCCAAATTAAAGTTCCAACGTCAAGAACATTTTTTTTTTTAATGTAATGAGTCCTATTATTAGAATTAAACATTTTCTGAAGCAGAAATTTCACTTTGAGAAATAATAAAAGATATAAACGATTATATCGATATGTGCTATAAAAAATTTTCAATTTTTTGCAATGACAGATTTAATAATTTTTAATTTTATTAAAAGGGTGCTGAAACTTTAATTCAAATTATATGACTGCAGATTCCCCTTAAAAAGACTAAAATGAATAAAATAAAAAGTATTTAATATTAATTTATTGAACGCAATATTAATACTAAACAAGAAATTGTTATAAACGTCTTATAAACTAGTCATCTGACATTCTGTCATGCTCATTTTCGATAGGTTTAAAATTTGTTATACTAGTGTGGAAGGACGACACGGAATATTTTATTGACGATTCTGTTTTGTAAACATAATTCTAAAGAAAATTGTAAAAAAAGAACAATGAATCTGCATACCTTATTTTTGTTACAAAGTGCAACTTGAAAAGGAGATCAAAGGCAAAAACGGGACTTCCGTCTGAATCAAGCTGTATGGACTTTCTGTCCCCTTGTATGAAATAGTAGTCCTTTTGTTGGTCCCTAACGCATATTACGTACGGTTGTATACTTCCATTTTTTTTTCAGCAAATCGCTCTGCGTAGTTTGTGACGCTTGTCCCTTCCTAAAACATTTCAATTTTATGCATTTAAATAATTTTAAAGTTGGAAATAAAATATCCTTATATAAATACGTGAAGGTTTTAGATTTTTTTAAAAGATTTTTACTGGGACATATTGAATCAATTCAGGATTAGGAAAGATTTCTTTTGATTGAGAAGGGTTTTCTGCAGTAGAACACACTCGCTCATCATGTATACCAGTTTAAGCCTGTAAAAAAGAATAATTAGAAGATAAGTCATGACTTAGCTTTAAAATGAGCACTTTTGACATCTTCGATACTTATACAGATTTGAATGTCTCTCTCTCTCTATATATATATATGTATATATATATATATTTATTACAATTATGGTAAAAAACAATTAAAAAAATTAATAACCTTTTTTTCCTCTTCCTGACTCGCTAGCGTTTCGTTTTTTCGTAAAATTCGGAGTTGGTAGCATGGCATCTAATAAAGCTGAGGCTTTCCAGTGGTCTGAAATATTGAACTTGTGAAAATTAAATAAATAATAAGGAAATAGATCAATTAAAAACGTTGGGTAGAATACTTTTTTACTTGATACGATTCTTAACAGAAACAAATTGCTGACCATCTTTAATAAAAGCTGCTTTACGAAAGATGTCTGGCTTTTTCACGAGTGTAGAGAAGAATCGTCGGAGCATATATTGACGGGAACTTCGAGAAAAAGTTGTTGTTTATTTCTGCGTTGAATGAAACTTGAAACTCTTCTTCAATCCTGTTTTGGAAAAAAATAAATAATGGTATTCAAGAACACAATATTATAAAATAATTGATCAATAGTTAATCATCTAAGAACATAAATATCCAAGAGTGTTTAGGTCGTTTGTAATAAATTGTGAGTTTTTAATCCAAATAAATTTTGAAAGGTCTTTTTGGATGAACGTTAAAAGTTTGAGATGATTTTTTTTTCAAATGGTACACATTCCTTTGGATTAAATTTAATGTTGTTTAGCGAAAAATGTCTACATTAATATTTTTATCATGGAAGTCAAAAAGTCTCAGATATTTCTCTGTAATTTCAAAGATAGCAGGCTTTTCACTATTAATCCAGCGACGTCTATCTGCGAAAGTTTCCATTAAACAGTGCGATATCGCTTGTCTCTGTTCTGGTCGAGGCAGCGTTAAGTGCATCCAAGTTATCTGTAAAGAAATTAACATTATTAAAAATGGAGTAACCTTGTACAAGAACAAATGTTTTTAGCTTGAAAAGACGAATAATGTCAACTTAATATTATTATAAAAATTGATAATTTATGAAACATTATTAAGTTATTTAATATACCTTCTCGTCTAATATTTTATCGGATAAACGATTTCTTGTGGAAGTAAGAGTTTCACTCTGCTCCTTACTTTTTCGATTATCTCTTACTGTTTTGGTAACGTACTTCTTTTTTGAGGGGCTAACATTTTTGCGGGCATTCCATAGCCTAAATTCGGTAAACCCTGTTCTGGTAGCTTTATCGAAATATTGCTCCTAAAAACAGAAATAAATTTAAATGAAAAACAGAATTTGAGTTAACAATATTTGAATAAACAAACATCTTACACAACCAGCAGGTCTGCTCATATCCCTCAGAGAAGGAAATTCCCGAATTAGGGCCTTAGCCAAACACCATTTCACCTCGCCACGAGGATATCTGTTGAATTCATAAGATTATACAGTTTTTGAGCATACCTGATTTTTCAAACGAACAAATACACATTCTAAGCACTTGAGTAATACTTCATTAATTCGCAGAAAGGAGTCTAATTTTTCTAATTCTTCCTATAAATTTCTCCGATAATAAATTTTCAGATAACTAGTGGATTCAATTGAAGGTTCATAATCACTTACAGACTATTGTACTTTTCGATAACTTCAGCGGCAAAAATTCGTATCAAGATTCGTCTATCGTCTTCTCCGTATCGCTCGCCTTCAATAACTGCTATTAAATTGCGCACTTGTTTGTGATTTTCCAAAGTTTCTCTGACGGGTTTGTATTTCTATTTACAAAAAAGAATGTGTCAACAAGTTTACGCTACTTTAAAAAACTTTCATATCCAGTGAAAAAAAATTTAAAAACTTACCGAAAAAAGTGAAACGGAAGTGCTTGCTAGTGGAACTTTAATTAAAGAGTCTCTCCTGAGGTTAACATCAAGTTTGGTTTCTCGCTGCGAGAATTCAGATACACTTATCTGATTTACGATATCTTGAGGTATGTCAAGATCGCACGTTACAGGATCGATGACGAATTCATGTACAAGAAAGATAATATTCCTGAAGAAGAAAAAGAATATCAAACGAATTATATGCAAAAAACTAATATACTCACTCTTACATTCGTATTAATATGTCGAAAGTTTTTTATAATTTTTGGAATCTTTTTGGTAGGACCTATAATTTGAATTTCATTATTTCCATTAAGTCCTTTTCAGTTAATTCCAAAAAACTGCTTCCATCAAAATCTTGCTCTGTAACGGTCGATATGATTTTTTATTTAGGTGACTTATTATAATAAAATGTACCTCACACTAACAAATAGTTCATGAGATGCTGGCTGTATCCACATAGAAAAAGACTTATTATGTCCAACATTTTTTGTAGATACGAAAGATATGGGACCAGTTTCTTCGTCAAGTTCCATTGAGAAGGTATTCAAGTCAGGGTCTGGGTGAAGAGTTTCACTAATCACGCATCGAAGATATACTTCTTTTCCTAAAATTATGATTTGTAAAATGAATCCAAATATTGGTAGATTTATGTTTCTTTCTTCTTCAACATCAAGCCAAACGAGAAGTCCCTTTCTGTACAAGGTGCCATTTAACCTCACCGAGTTGGTTGTAACTACAACATCGTTACCAAAGTAACCAAACTGTTTTAATTCGTCTTTGCTTAAAGTATCTTCCACCTCTAGTGTATTGCCACCCTCACTTTTTAAACTCTAAAGCTTTACATCTTGTGCTCCCCAGTATGCACACTGAGTGCTTTGACTGACATGAACAAGGGATTTGGGGCAATTTTTAAAATTATGAATAACTTGAGCCCTTTATTTGAAGGGAGCATGATTGCCTTCATATCTCATGCAAGAATAAAAGACTAGTGGTCCTGAACGTTCACTGCAATCGAGGTAATCACTAAGATGGTGAAATTTGTTAATAAAATTTACGTCAGGATATAAATTTTTGAAGACCTCAAACAAATCTGATATTAATTGTCTCAAATAAGGAAGGAGACTCTTTGTCAGCTTGGGAGCCATAACGATCTCCATAACTCTCAATAAGAGAATTATTAAATGCATGTGTTTGTCACCTTGTGGTACTTTTTCAGCGTGTGGCCATCTGTATTTCGGGCCATACCTTCAGTGAAGTTCGATGTTGGCTTATTTTTAGATTCTGTAAGTCCACAGTTGAATGCTGAAATTCGATCATTCGAAAATTCGACAGTGAAGAAATGGTCTATAAATGCAAACTGAAGAATAACTAACTTCAATATCATCGACACTATACCAGCTAGAAGATCATGCATCGGATCAAAAATGTGATTTCGAAAAACATTTCAATTTATTTAGAGAACTGTCTTCTCGGACTCCAGTTTCAGTCAAAGTTGCGCGGGTTCTGTTCCCTCCGATCTTGATTGCAAGTAAATCTCAAATAATTACTTCAGCTTCTTTTGGCAGCAGATCTCCTGCAAGAAGCTCTTCTCTCGTAATACGGCACATCCGGCAAAAAAGTGTAGCAGAGGGCCCAAGAAGTCCATATACTTGAAGAACTGCCAGTCCGTCTCGACAGAATCCTGCAATGGTACCTCGAATAATGAAAGTTTTGTTTTCCAACTTGATTTCAACGCCTTCATCAGACTCTAATCTTTTCAGATCACGGACCAGAGGTCTAAAGAATTTTTCGAACCCGTATTTTTTTATATCTTCCTTGTAAGCTATACAAGCTGTGTGAATACTTCCAAGTTTGGAATTCATGTGGGCTGGCATGTTTTTAACTCTAAATAATATAACACCAATTTCGTGTATCACAGTTGTTGAAGAAACTCATTTTCTCTATAATTTATTTTATTGACGAATGAAGCTAAAACTCCTTCCTGATGTGATCCTCTCTTTGACAAAATGGCATTTTTTACATCATTGTTTGGTATGATCAAAGTCAATACGTCGATTATTGGAACGTACTGAAATGTCTCCGGAACAAAGTCTGGTACGAAAGTTCCAGATTTCCTATCAAGGGTAGTATCTTCCCTGTCCCCAAAGGGTATTTCTTCTTCCTCTACATAATTATAATATTTCTTCAGAATATTTATTTGCTGCTCAACTGATTGCAAGCCATCAAATGTATTATTCAACTTAATGTGGTTTAATAACTCTTGAATTGCTTCAGTTTCGACCATGCCCTTATCACATAGAAACTTTGTGACTCTACATTTCAAAAAATCAACTGTGCTTGAGAGGAGTTCTTCACTTTCATCCAGGAATTCAGCTAATGTCACGCCTGTCATCGAAGGTTTTTATTATAATCTGCAGATCATACGTCCAATCGATGAACGTAAAAAAACATCGAATTTAATTTTTTCATTAACATCATCAACATCATGCTCTTTGTTCTGTTTATGATAATGAGTATTATTATCAGCAGAATCGAGTTCCTGTCTATGATGTTGATCCTGAATATGGTCTACATCCTGAGACTCGTCTCCAGGTTCAACATTCTCTTCCAATCCCCCATGAATTTTTTCAGTATTACCAGGTATAGTTCGTAAATGAACCCTCTGAATGTGCTATCGCAATGAATCGAACAGTGAAAATCGTCTGTAACATTCTTTTTGAGCACACTGAAACCCTCTGTTACCATATCCTCGATTTTGTTAAGCCATGAATATATTGAAGATGACGAGTCAGTCCATTAACACCACCATCCACGTATTGTCTACATTCAAAAGATCTTATACGTTCCATTTCAAATCAGAACTGTTTTTAGCTAACAATTAAAGTGGTTCAAAAGTAAGATCGTATTACAAATTTGAAGCATAATAAATTGGGCAAAATAGTACACCTATAAAATTAATTTACGATCCCAGTTCTCGTTAAATCTCGTCTTATGAATTTAGCAGTGCAATTTTTTTAAGCTTCTGTAAAAATCAATAAATAGAAATAAAATTAAAAAAAGAAAGTATAATATTAATTATTGATATTATTTATTTATAGATTATTTATTGTATTAGAAATTACAGTTTTTTTCAAGTCTTCAGGAATGTATTTTAAACTTTGGTTACAATATTTTGAAACAATTGGTTCATAATAAACTTCATACAAATTTTTAAAGAGCCGAAAAATGTTGATTTCTGAGAGATCTACAATATTAGCATAGCCAGTTTTGTAATTTTTTAGAAAATTCAAATTTGCGGTAAAACGATGCAAGATGCGAAAAAAATGGATCAACAAAAATTGTGCATAAAAAAAAGATCTACAAATTTATTATTAATCAATTTTTTATAGAAAACGTAGTTTTTTTTTATTCGTAAAAACAACACTAAAAAAATTAAATTTTTGCACAAACGACACAAACAAAGAAAAAAATATGCCCGCCGCGCGGGCACATTCTCATTGCGCACTCGTGAATATATTCATCTCGCGCTTCACGCTCGATAATGTATTTACCTCGCGCTAGCTCCTTCGGCTTTACCGAATACATTCTTATATCTAATGTATATTGTATTTATTTATGTACCTCGATCTGGCACTGCTTATTCGGATACTGCAAAATAATGTACAATTTTTATTTTCCATGATGACTTTAATATTTTCTCCTTACTTTGCACTAATTTTTATTCTCAGCTGCCCTGAAAATGCGCCGAGTTTGAGCGCGCAAATAAAAAACTGTGATTTAAATCCCTCATAAACTACAATTATAAAGTGAAATTAAACACGTTTTTTTTTTAATTTGACTTTGAAGAGGGTTCTCAAAGCACCTACGGCCTTGACGATTACATTCTCATTGCCATACTCGCGCTTTAGGTTATAAGTTAGGTTATAGGTTTAGGTTAGAGGTTTAGGTTATAGTTAGGTTATACAGACTATTGCTTTTAAAAAATAAAACCACGTAAACAAAATAAAACGGAACATTTGGTTTGCAAATTTGAAAATGCTCTTACTTTTTGAATTTTGATCGAATCAAAAAATTTTATGAGGATAGTTTCAAAATATATTTCATATCTAGTATAAATTTTGATTAAAATTTTTCAATCGAACAGAAAAATGTTTTTTTTCTATGTTTTGGAAATTTTCGAAATGTTGAAAAGCATATAACTTACGATTAAAACAAAAACTAAGCGTCCTATCGAAAAATCGTTCATAACAAATTTGGGCTGTTTTTTGGATGAGCAATTTCAGTCTATTCATTTTTTTCTCGTAACTTGTGTCGTTTGTCCAAAAATTTGATTAATTTATTTTTAATGTTGTTTTCACGAATAAAATAAAAACTGCGAATCCTATCAAAAAGTAATCCTTAACAAATTTGTAGATATTTTTTAGGTGCACGACTTTTAGGTATACATCTTTTTTTGTATCTTGCATAGTTTGATAGAAAAATGGAGTTTTTGATTTTTTATTATTTTTAGTGCGGTCAAAATTTGAATTTTTGATTTTTCGAAAGAATTCAGAGAGTTCTTATTATAATCGTGTACGGCTCTCAAAAAGAAACGTTTTTCTCATCTTGACTTTTTTCATATCGTGCGTTGTTCGGCTTAAAATGTTAATTTTCGTTTCTTTTTTTGGATTTTGAAAATGCTATAACTCTGATCATTTTGATTTTATCGAAAAATGTCATTAGGATAAATGGTTTGTTTTTTTGCGCATTACTAATGGCCGTACATAGAATGTTCAAATTTTGAAAAAAAGTGATCTCAAAAATTTTCAAAATGTGCTCACTTTTTGAATATGTATCCAAAATATGTGGTTAACGAACTTAACCTTCATTTTGGGACACTTGAAATGTTCGTCAAAGGCTGACTCGATTCGACAAATCCTTCAAAAGTTAGCGTGGCTACAACATTCAGGTAACCATACATACAGACATGCATACAGACATACAGCCATACAGACAGGCATACAGATAGACAGACAGACAGACAGACACCGACAAAATTTTATGATTTTCGGAATCTGTGAGTGTTTTGTTTGAATCGTAAAAAATAACAATCAGAAGAAAAAAATTAAATTTTTGATAAACTACAGAAGGTACGAAAAACAGGTTATAGACAAAAGTTGTTCACCCAAAAAGGATCTTCAAATTTCTTATTGATGATTTTTAAACAGGACGAGTAGATTTTCTTTTATTCGTAAAAAATAAGGTTAAAAATGAAAACATTTAATTTTTGGAAAAACGACACAAGAGACGAAAAAAAATGTAAGGACAAAAGTTGTTTGGCCGAAAAATATCTACAAATTTGTATACTGTCTGGTGATAAAAATATATTAAAAAACAAAAATTAACTTTTTGGAAAAAGGACACAAGCTACAATAACATTTTATTTAACAAAATTTTTCGGCTAAATTATATCTACAAATTTGTTTGAAATGCTAGATTTTTCAAGGTAGCTGAGAACAAAAATTCGTGCAAAATAAGGAGCGAGTATTAAAGTAATCATGAAAAATAAAATTTTTACATTATTCTGCAATATCTGAATAAGAAATCTTAGGCCGAGGTACATAAATAAATATAATATACATTGCATATAATAGTGTTGTATATAATGTATAAAAGTTCAGATTTTGGACAAAATCGAGTATGTGCATCAAATTACAGTTGTCGAGGCTTTGACCTTTAATTTTAAAAGGCCTTTGCCAAAATGTAGGGGGAATGCAAAGACCGAGCGCTAACCGCGGGATAAATATATTGTCGAGCGCGAAGCTCGAGAACCAACAGTTACGCGCCATAGGCGCGCGATGCGATTGTGCCCGCATGGCGGGCAGACTTTTGATTTTAAAATTAACGGGCGGAAAAAGTTTTAAAATTAAGCAATTTTTAATTGCACACTTTTTCCAATTTTTTAGTTACTTATAAACATAAAACAATTATAAAATATATTTGTATTTAAATTGAATGCTTATACATCTTACAAACCTACCCTTCAATATATGAGTAACTTGTGAATTAATGTAATAAGTTGTCTCTAGTTCTGTGTATAACTAGTCTACAGTTAATTCAGCAACGAATTCCATATTGGACAATGATCTGAAAGTAAAGTCA
The DNA here is from genome assembly GCA_932066315.1 of Andricus coriarius. Classification (NCBI taxonomy): domain Eukaryota; kingdom Metazoa; phylum Arthropoda; class Insecta; order Hymenoptera; family Cynipidae; genus Andricus; species Andricus coriarius. The sequence goes on along the minus strand of CAKNWT010327667.1, from coordinate 2,533 downwards.
CTTAATAACCACACTTTAACAACCAAATATTGAGAAAAATAGTCAGCGTGATGTTTCCTATAAAAATATCATGCATTATTTAAAATTAGGAAGTAAATGCCATGATCAAGAGCTTTTTTTAATTCTATTTGAGGCGATATACGAACCTGTCAAAAATTATTTCTTACAATTGTATAATTATTACCTGCTACGAACCCAAAAAATTTTGTCACAACCGTGCACTACAAATTGTGGATTCTAGATATTGAGACTCTTTTAATATAAACGACAAAAAATATTAAAGATGTAGATGGGAGAATAAAATTGGAGGCTACGTCCTAAACAGAAAACATTTTTTTCAGAATTAAATTTGGTTTGTACGTACTTTTGATTCAACCAAACGTAGAATCGGTTTCTAATTAAATATTACTTAATCACTGAGCACTTTAAGCTCTGAAATAAGCAAAAAAATATATAAAAGCGTAGATAGGTGCAAAAGACGATTCGCTTCGAAAGGCTTCATGAACCAAATTACGTTACATTGCCTCCACATCGATACGATCGATACGATCGAATCTTCACATTCGCGTTTTGAACCTTTCAGGAGTTCGGCATTCACGAAATTATTGAATTTACAGGCCGAAATTGTCGAAAATGAAAAAGGATTTACTGCAATGCGAAATAGTCTTTGGGACTTGATAGTTTTACCATTTGTTCACAATACAAAAGGACACCTGAAAATTTCCTAACCTAACCTTAACTTACTAGCATGGTAAAGACGAGTTTTTTCAATTTGAAATAATGCAAACCACGAATTTTCAATAGAATGATTTTATTTAATTTGGACCTACCGCGTAGGTTCCCCGTAGCTTCAGCTGTATCTACATGGATGCACGCTCGGCGTAAAACGCCGACTGCGTCTCTTTGCATCTGGCGTTTTACTTGCGAAAGAAAGAGACGGAGTCGGCGCTTTACGCTGAGCACCCGCTGACATAGTCCCATGTAGATACGGCTTACCCGGCATTATTGTGGAAGATAAAAAAAGAAAAATATGCCATTTTGGTCAGAAATGAGGACATTTTCAACGAAGGGAGGACTCGGGGGACAAGGCGGTAAAGGAGGACGTGTCCTCCCGAAAGAGGACATTTGGTAACCCTAGCACTTGAAAAATTACATTATGAATATAAGTATCAAAAGAGAGAAAGGTAATGTGACAGCAATGTTTGTGGATTTGAAGGTGGCATTTGACTTATTCGATAGGAATAAAAAATTTCGCTATGGCTAAAAAGGCGATAATAGAAGGCTTAAGGGAAAGAGTAGCAGAGATCTTTAGAGTTTAGAGAGCCAAAAAAAACTCTAAGCCCGCTCCTGTTTAATATTGTTAATTCAGATTAGGAAGAGGAGATAAAAAAAGCATAGGAGGAGTAAGGCTAGGGGAAGACAAAATATGTACACTGACATATGCGGATGATATACTGATATTGATGGAGAATTATAAAGAAATGGCGGATTCATTTACGGGGCTAGAAAAATAATTGGATATTAAAAAACTGAGGCCTATTAAGGATAAAATAAAAGTAGTGAGGTCAGGATAGCAGGATGGAAAGGTTTAAGGATAGTGGAAGTAAAGGAATTTAAATATCTCGGTTTTATCATGCAAGCGAATAGAGAACATGGAGCGCATATTACAGAAAGGATTAAGAAAGCGGCACGGCAATGTCATGATCGATATTAGGTTATGGAGCAGGGATATGGGGATGGAAGAAGAGGAAAGAGATAGAACAGCTGCAAGAGATATATATCAGGTGGACATTCAGAGTAGATTGGAGAACTCCGGGTTATATGGCAAGAAAGTTGCAATTAGAAGAGAAAATAAGAGCGAAAAAGGAAAGGGAGTTAGCAATGAACTGTTACAAATATGTGAAAGAGAGAGAGAGAGGAAATAGGGCTGTAGAGTTAACGCGATGGGAAGAGGAAAGAAGAAAGTTCTTATAGAGATGAAGAGATATGAGAAGGAGGAAATATATACTACGAGGGTCTGAAAAAAGAGAAAAGTTAGTAAGAGTTAGATGAGCGAGAATATAGGAATTAAGATACAATAAATGGTGTAAGGTGATAAAAAGTGACAAATTGCGAAAATATCTGGAAAGGGGTTGGTGGGAACAAGAGATGGAGAAGAATAGATATATCGAGACTGGGAAATGAAGAAAAGAATTAATGTATTGGTAGAAGGATTGGAAGAGAAAAATGCAGAGTATGTGAATGGCTGGAGGAAATATAGGAGCATGTATAGGATGGTTGAATGAGAGGAAGGATTGGGAGGAAAGAATATCAAGAGCATGTTGAGAACATTTTAGGGGAGGACGGACAGTTACAAGAATGGCTGAAGGTGGTATAAAAGGCTACAGGGATTAAAGAAGAAGAATGAGGGAGTTTGGCGAGGGAGAATGGAAATCATCAGTGGGAAGGAAAGGACGAGCAATACGCAACGGAAGTCACATAGAAGCATAAAGGTAGCTGGAATTATAGAGCAAGGTTAGGTACACTTAAGGGC
>CAKNWT010327663.1:0-11165 GCA_932066315.1 Andricus coriarius | reverse complement strand
GTAAAGATGTATTCAATCATAGACAATTGTAGGTGGCATTTTCTCGACTTAGATCTTGGAAATCTTTACGTATTTTCTTGGGAGAACAACGCCTGAATGAAATGATTAAAAATTCTGTATACACAGAATTATTGGACTAAAATAATTAGTTTACTTTTTAAACAATCGATAAAAAATATTTTCAAAACATCTTGAGGTCACAGGATACTTCACTATACAAAAATTTAGATTACGTGGGTTTTTATTTACAATCTACAATTTCAAACAAAAATATTATTGCCAAGATGTAAAGAACATGAACACGGACGTCTGACAACCATTATTTGTTTGAAAAATTATTCAGAAAATCTTGCGTAAAGTAATTTGCTCTTATGGCAAAGTTTCACATGCCCTCGAATTCTTTGCAGCAAAATAAATTTTCAAATACTAAACACGCGCGCTCAAGCGCGCGATCGGTCTCGTAAACGTAAAAAGGAACGACAATAACGACTCAGATAGGAAATGAGTATTTCTCTTCGCGACTCCGATTTGGATTATCGTGTTAACGCTTTTGTAATACGGAACACCTACGTTCCTGAAAGCGTGAAATCTTGTGAGCATTATTCAGATGATAGATGTTTCTTTCACCTAACTTTAATAGCCGGTTTAAGATTTATTAATAGACTCTACATTCTAGAAGGACAGAAATTACATATGTTTCTGCAGGAACATCGCAACGATGCAGTAAATCTGAATAGGCATGAAGATGAGAACAGCTTTTCAGACATTGAATTCGAATGTATGGCCCCTTAGTACATTCTGGACAAGATACAGAGGGAAGGCGAAGAAGAGCTTCAGTTGGAATTCATGAATGAACAACATCGCGGCATTATACCAGAGCCGGGACTGATCAGATTTCGAGTTTATGCATGATTCAGAAACGCAACTCGCCACCAACTTTGGATTGCGTACGTACCGACAGATGAGGATAAGCCTAACTGAGATGTAGATTCAATCCAAGGGTATTATTGCCTATGCAAAGCGGGTGCTCGAAATCTGGGACCTTTTGCATACGTGGCAAGCGTATTGTGGTACATGCAAAATTCACGATATAAACATAATATACGATATCCTTCCACTCAACTCAATCACACGATACTTCACACTGCCAACATACCACAACAAAGAATTCCTAATCCAGAATAACTGCAGTGAGCGTGAGTATCGCCAAATGTTCGCTCAGCGTGTGGCGAGACGATATTTCACGCAAGAAAAATTAAAATCTGTTACTTTGAAAAACCTTTGTCATGAAACATTTTGATGGGAGGGGGGGGGGGGTCCCAAATTACGAAATATCAAAGAGCCACAGAGTTGGGCATGATCTCTGAGCGTGACGCCAAGGAGTCCTCCAGTGTTGGTATATCTCTTCTAGCATGCATGAAAAGGGACTTTGGGCGCAGCGTCAAAGAAGAAGTATCCTTCTCTCGACCTTCAGACAAGCATATTATTGATCCGGGGTTCCCAAACTAAAAAAATATCAAAGAGGCACAGAGTTGGGCATGATCCCCGAGCATGACGCCAAACAGTCCTCCAGTGTTGGTATATCTCTTTTAGCATGCATGAAAAGCGACATTGGACGCAACACCAACGTAAGGGTGTAACTTTTCTCGACGTTCAGACACGTATATTATCGATCAGGGATCCTAAGCTACAAAATATCAACGAGGCACAGAGTTGGGCATGATCCCCGAGCGTGACTCCAAACAGGTCTCCAGTGTTGGTATATCTCTTTTAGCATCCATGAAAAGCGATTTTAGACGCAACACCAACGAAAGAGTATAACTTCCCTCGAACTTCAGTGACATACATTATCGATCAGGAGGTCCTAAACTACAAAATATCAAAGAGGCACAGAGTTGGGCATGATCCCTGACCTTGAAGAACAAGTTCCAGGTCAAAAGCTAGGTCACTATTGAATTTCTCATTTTGAGTTGTTGTAGGAATGTCCTTATTATTATTGGAAGGTATTTTATCTTTTCTCTAAAATACCCTGACCTTGTTTAAGTTAAAGTGACCTTTTTGTAACCACCAAGGTCAAACCTGCAACCTGAGTACATGTTTGTACGTAAAATTCCCCACTCTGTCGATTACCGCTGTCAAAAATAGGAGTTCCCATTTAAAAAAAAGGTGACCTTAAAATGACCTTGAAGGACAAGCTCAAGGTCAAAACCAAGGTCTCCATTGGATTCCTTGTTCAAAGTTACGACAGGAATGACCTTAACCTCTTCGTAAATTGTTATATCTTCTGTTGTGAGCGATGCGTCTGGATATTCATGGAGACACATGACATTGCACTGGTATAAAAAAAAACCTTAATGGAATTCCGAATTTCCGCACCGAGGATTCTAAATATAAAACATATAGAAGACAATTAAAAAAGTTCCAAGGCGATGTCATCAAAAATGCCGCGTGGCTGGACATTTTTTCACTTCTCGACACTGTGCGGAATCTCTCACCCAGAATCAATTTTACGGACGATATTATAGTATCTACATTGTCGCCTGTCAGATGTGCGACATCTGTCATCTTATATAAAATTTAAAGGTCTCGTTAAATGGGTTTAATAAAGCGAAAGAAGAGGGGATGGAAGGGTGGGCGAGTAAAATAAGAATGTTTACACTTACGTAATCAATAAACGCTCTTTAAGGTGGTATTGTTCAAAAGGTTCAGTGTGGTTTTCAAAGAAAAATGTTACGTTATATATTCAGTTACGGGATTAAATACTGTGCAATAATGCTGCGCAGCGGAGCTAAAGGGCGACACTGCACACGGGTGTAAGTGCCAAAACCGTCAAACGAACATCCTGAAAGGAGCATTCATCTCCGAGAAAACCTTTGTTAAAGGCAGTTGCATAACTTTTTTATTTTAAAATTTTAAAAAAGTACCTTCAAGCTTTTAGTTAGCCCTATTCGATCGTGAAAAGAGCGCTCTAAAAGATAAACATGTGCAAGAAAGCCCTTGTTAACGATCGTCTCGTCAAAAAAAAACTCTAATTTTGACGCATTAAAAAGTTTCGCAACTGTTTTATTTTTGATGTAGAAAAAAAACAAAGTACTTTTGAGCTATTACTTAACTCTATCAAATCGCGAAGGAACATCTGAAGAAGCAATTACATCTGAGCAGACCCTTGGTCAATGGTGCGGCACGTTCCCAAAAAAGAAAATATCGACACACACAGAGTTGCATGACTTTTTTATTTTCTGTATTAAAAAAAACAATAAAGAACTTTCAGGCTATTACATAGCTGTATTTAAATTTGAAAGGAACAGCCAAAAAGTATGTAATTACTGTATAAATATAATACCAAACATGAATTGTGACCCACTTGTAAATGAAACTGGATCTACAAAGTTACAACAACATTTTATTTACCAAACTTTTTTGCCTAAATTATATCTACAAATTTGCGCAAAACCACCTTACGCTAGGATGGGTATTTTTAGTTTAAATCGTAAAATAAAACATTGAAAAAAAATTTAATTCATGGAAAAACGACACAAAATCATATAAAATATTTAATAACAACATTGTTTTTTTTTCTCATAGGATGAGCACTTTTTAAAATTTTTCCTAGGTGGTCATTAAGAAGCGGGTCATATTTCGCTAAAAGTTTAAGGATTCCGAGGAAGTTACCGTTGGAAAGGGCTTCCAATTCGGTTACTGCCGAGGGGCTACTCACTAAGAAATCTTAGATTGCTGCACGGAAACTCTTAAAAGATACCTTGGAGGAATCTTGGAAATCTCTCAACAATCTAGAATTCGTGAGAAATCTTGGAAATCTTTGGCTAAGTGTGAACAGATGAGTAGTGGTATAGAGGATTTTGACATAGACTCCTATGCGTGGAACGAACAGCTGAGTAAACCCGAAAGCCACCGAGTTTAGCCGACTCTTAGAATCCCACGTGAGTTCTTATCGCGAGCAGGGTCCGAAAATCTCACAACTTCCAGCAGTCTCAACGAAATCTTGGAAATCTCTATAAGAATTCAATGCAGATTGCCGCATTCATAGTTTTAAGATTTCCAGATTTCGTAGTCAAAGCCCCTCCGTTACTGTCTCCGAGGAAAACCAACCCTCTTTCAGTAAGAAAGAAGTTTGCATCAAGAAGTCGCTTTAGGATTTTCCGCCACACTTCTCGCTCGTGCTGTATGGACCTAAAAAACAAGTCACTTAACGAAGTTTCTGCTTTTAATTCTCGCTGTTTTGCTTTCTACAGAAAATAATTAGTTTTGAGTAAGACACTACTCTTATCCTCAGGGATTTTGTCATGTAGCTTCTTTCACTTTCGTACAATGGAATTCAGGTGATGCCAAAGCTGATTTTTGAGATTGCGAAAGTTTGCTGTAAATTCTGCACAAATAACCAATAAAGGGCTTCCCTTGCTCTGCTCCAAAAGAAACAATTTCTATGCTAAATCTCAACATTATCCAGCTTCTTCTTAAAAATAGAGGTCGACAGATCAGCACAAATTGAATCTTTTGGAAAATACTGAGTCAAACTTTCATGCTTTTTTTATGTGAATTTCAATGTTAAGCGTGGATGATCCCATATCAAAATATGATTCAATAATGGGGGGTAATGAAGGTTAGTGTCGAGAAGAAGAAGATGCAGTTAAATTATTATTGGAATTAAGCTTGAAAGCTGTTTCTAAGAGATTAATACAGCCAACTGTTTTTTTGAAAAACTCGTTAATTCTTAGTTGATGACTGGAAGTATTGCCAGTTACATCCAAAGAAAGTAATTCGACTTTTGCAGTCAGGAATATGTTAAGGAATAAATGCGATTATATTCTCGAAGTGAAAAGTGGTTAGATATTTTTTGGTTGAAATTATTACGTAAACACTGCAAATGGAAAAACTTGAAGAATTTTGCCAAAATGATTCTTATTCTCTCTCACGGAAATACCTTTTTAGAACGGCGCTTTTCTGTTATAAGGAAATGATCGTCGTGATTAAAAATGAAAGATCACTCATTGCTCAGCGAATAATATTTGATTCCGTAATAGCCAAAGGTGGAATTAAAAATCTTGATATATCTACAAGAAATTTACATTCTGCGAAAACTGTATACAGTATGTACAAAGAGGCCCTCGCAAAGGATAGAAAGCTTAAGGCAGCTGAGAAAAAGGCAACAGAAGAAAAAAATCCTTGCATCAGAAATAGAAACTAAGAAAAAATACCTAAAGAGATAGTTTGTTTTTTAATTTAGCGAATATTTTTTTCATTTTTAAGTTGAATCAATTGTATAAAAAGAAGTTTATTTGGTTGTCTTTTTTATAAACTAAATGTGTATTACCAACAGTAGGCTAAATATATGCAATTGTTGTATCTGGACAGGCCTGCCTTAAATGACCCTCCCGGACTGATGAGTATTAGACCTGAAAGTGTCTTTTTTTATCATTTTTTTCAATTTTTTATGATCAATATATAAAAAAAATGTTTTTAACAAATGTTAATCATTTTAAGAAGTATTAAGTTTAAATAATTAACAATAAGCGACAGTCTTGAACAAACTTAGAAAAACTAATACAATTAATCTTCAATAAATTGCTTACCTGTTTGCTTAACTATGTTTATATACGATAGTTAACAGATTGCTCATAATTAGCTGATTGAAATTTAATTTACAGGAGATGAACGTCAACACGATGGGCAGAGGATCAACTTATGACTGGTGCGAACGATGGTTTAACCTCACGACATTTCGCTTAGTATTTTTAGCAACATAACTGTTAACCTTTGTCAATTATACGACCAATATAAATTATCTCGTTCTAATGTCTCGATTATAATAATCTTCTCCGTCAAATTATTGATTTTTTAAATAGAGTCGACCTCGGGAGGGAGTGTTGGAGTTTTGAATTTGGACACGGGCATACTTGTACAATCCAAAGTTCATGCCAATCGCCTTAGAGGATGTATTCACCGCCGCCAGAAGGATCTTAAAGTCCTTTTCTGTAGAGGCAATAATTTTGTTTGAGGTCGTCCATATATGTGACCGTCCGCGAAGAAAGGGAGCTAATGCGGAAAAAATCGATTGTCATTTTTTTACATCAATCGATAGTTCCTGAGTTACTCTTTCATTTTCAATAATCAGAAATTGTTTAAGTTGATTACTTTTTTCTTATTAAGCTACAAACATAGGCATGATGAGCGTACGCGGAGACCGAACGAGAGGCCTGCGAAAACCAGCCTCACCACTTACCACATAGCTGTACTTGACGTATAGCTTTGACGCATTAGGTCCCTTTCTTCGCGGACGGTCACATATATAGCGTGGTTGATCTTATTTTCTCTTCTGTTCAGCGAGCCACATAGGTATCCAGAGGTATTGTCTCAGAGCACAGCAGATAGGGGCAAGAGGGAGATGCAGAAAAATATCGGACTGAGAGAGTCTCTTTGGAAGAACCCCTCTTATGGGTGACATAGCTGGTCTACCTGTCTTTTTTCAAGTGTAACGACTAATCTTGACCACCACAAGAGCATAAGCTCTTTCATGCACCTCACTATTCTTGGATGCACCTCCAGGCTCTCAAGGAGTATGATAACTAGCTCATGGTTCGTGTTATCGACTGCCTTACGGTAGTCAATCCAAACCATGGATAGATTGCGTCGATACCAGATCGAGCCGTGGATAATACACCTGTCTATTAACAGGTTCTCCCTGCAACCTTCCAGCCCTCTTTTGCATCCACGTTGTTCAATTATTGCACTCCATACCGGCTCGATAGATGTTAATATCCTCTCTTTTAGCATGCCAGTGAATAGCTTGTAGATGGTGTTTAAACAAGCTATGGGCGTTTAGTTCTTTTGGCTTGACAAATCTCCAGTCTTAGAGATCAGAAACGTGCGTCCGTCCGTTAACCACAACGGGATGGGTGTTCTCCATTTAAGAAAGTAGTAAATATACGGGCCAGATGTTGATGCCTAGTTCCAGCGATAAGTTTCTTCACTGGATGCTTTTTAGAGCTACCAATCTTTGTAGAATGACATGAGGAACAGTGTTGACGGACAGATGAAGTGATCTTAGAAGAACTACGTTTTGCATCCGGCTCGCGATGGACTGAGCCTGACGCTGGCAAGCCGGGATATTGTTGAGTTGACTAAGAAATGAAGCTTTCATACCTTCAAGACAGTAGATTACGAAAATTACAAGATGGACTTCGAAGCCTTGGAACAGCCTGTTAAGCTCAAAAGGAAGTGCTTCATATTTATCCATTTTAGTTCCTCATTTGCCGTGATATTACCTTTGACTGGTGCTGAGAATTTAATCACGTACTTGATCTTTGTCTTCAGATTTTGGAGGACAATAGCCGGCTTTGTAGCACTGAGACGGTATGCGGTGGAGAATGAGAAATTTTCGTATATCTCACACTGTTCATTCTCCTGAACGGACTCCAGTTCACCCTGTGCGTATGGCAAGACGGGCATTACATTAACACCATAAAAATGCCGAAGATGGTAATAAAAAAATTTTTAAGCCGTATTGTGTCTCTCTATGTATCCGTAGCGTGCATACTTTGAGCATCCACTTAAAACCTATCCAAGTATTTCTGGCTCTTGCTTGCACGCTCGGCAGTAAGTATCGCCTACTTGTACATTCATCATGTGCTAGCGGTGAATTAAGGTGTCCATAACATCGTCTTGAGGGGTAAAAAGTAATCCCTCTGTCTCCGGTCTCAATCCAGCAGATTTGATAAATATTGGGGACAAACCCGTCGATAGCTTTTGTCTACGTATAATGCCGTAGAATTTACCATAAAGGGGATTGTCAGTATGCTCTCTTAGTAGAAGCGAATGTTCTGCTTCCTGTACACGACTTTTGAGCACTGAAGGTGTTAGTGATGCTAGGACATGTGTAGTGTCGCTGGAATCAAATGGGTCACCAAGCTCTGATCTCTTAAACACTGAGGGGTTTTATGAGCATATTCCGGGTGCATATTCCGAATGCATATTGACTCAACGTTCATGTAACCTCTGCATGAATCCTCTTAGCGCCGGAGACCTTCTTTGTCCGGGGCCATTGCCTGGTCATCGCTTTGGTTCGGTCCTATTGCCACTCCCAACTTAACCATGGCCTCCATCCGAGAGATGCCTATTCTGGGTGGCACTGCGCGATACTAGTGAGGTAACTGCATAATTCGTTACATTGGGGAGTTAGCCCAAAGCAACGTGGCTGACTGCAAGACCCGGAGTATAGTGGTAAGTATCCCCGAATGTCACGCGGGAGACCGGGGTTCGGTTCCCCGCCGAAGAGCTACCTCCGGATACTTATTATTATTATGAGAAGTTGTAGGCTCCTGGAGCTTCGATCATGGTTCCTTAAAGCAACCAATCCCGACGCAACTAAAACGTTTACGTCATCCACTTCTGCTCCTTCTGCCCTAGAAGGTAAGCAAGAGCGGGAAATTTACGCAAGAGAACATCTTTCAACACTGTTCCTTGGAGTCAGGTCTCTAGCCGCTGATAACCTTACGCGGCAGACGGGACAGTTGTAGATGAAGGTTTCACCTCTGGATACTTTTTTAGAGCTACCAATCTTTGGAGAATGTTATGGGGAACAGTATTGACGGACCAGATGAAGTGATCCCAGAAGAACAGCCTTTGGCATCCGGTTTGAGATGGAATGACCCTGATGCTGGCAAGCCGGAATCTTGTTGAGTTGGCTAAGCAATGATGCTTTCATACCTCCAAGACAGCCGATTATGAGAACTACAAGATGGACTTTGTAGCATTGGTACAGCCTTCTCAGCTCGAAAAGAAACGCTTGCTATTTCGCCTGTTTTTCTTCCTCATTTGCCGTGATATTACCATCGGCTGGTGCCGAGAATTCAATCACGTAAATGATCTTGGTCTTCAGATTATGATTATTATTATTATCGTAAGATTAGAAAATATATTGAAAAGCGATGTTATTTGTCTGAGTGATATAATTTATAAATATAATGTTGGAGATGGTGAAAATGACATACTTCAGACCAAAAAAAGAATTCGTTTGTTGATCCTTTATTTTCGACGTTTCGAAAACCATAGTTTTCCTCATCAGGATGAAATTAGAAGTCATTTTTGAAAACATTTTTGTTTTTATTCTGAATCCTAAATTGATGTCTTAATTTTATGAAAAGTTTTATTTGATAACAATAGTTTTATAGAAAAAAAACATTGTGAAAAAATGGGATACAAAACGTATTTTGGAGTATTTTAAAGAATTTGATCAGTTTTCATGGTAAGTGTAAGTACATCAGATTTTGAGAGTGTTAGTCTCTCGTCTAAATTCCATAAAGAACAATTATTATTAGTTTTCTCTCAGGTATATATTTTTTTCAACTTGTTCTCGGGTGAACCCGGTTTTTCCTCATAGCCACGGACTAAATCAAGTGACTTATAAGATAATGATGTTATAAGTTAATTTAATACTATGTCGGAAATCTTTTGCGATGATGCTTTAGGTAAGAAGTTAGGATCATGGTGTAGTTTGGAGTTCGTCTTTTCGCGCTGTTGTCCTTACTATTATCGTTAATATTATCTGGAAGACAATATTTGTGTTTAGCCCTAAGAATCTCCTAAATTTACGATCAACGCATTTGAGGTAATTGTTTCGAAACTGCGAAGCCGAGGCTTACAATGTTTGCCTACCGGCAGAATAAATCTGTGTTGCCGTACAATCTGATGAAATTTTTATCATTACACTATTTGCTCATAAATTGATCCGCGTTTATCAAGTTAAAATAATATTAATGTTACACGTGTCTAAGTAGAGTCTCTTGATAAAAGATTGAAAAAATTAGAAAATCACTAAATAATTTGTTTTCAATTAAAAAATGTAAACTTTTTATCTTTGCTTTTCCAGATAATGAAAACGGGTACCAAATTATACAGACAAGGATATTGTCGATAAAAATGCTGCAGAGACTTTTAACCTTCAAGTATGGACGTGATTTCATTTTTGCACAAACATGAACCTGAGGTCTCATAGACCGCTGTATATATTTATATCTAATCAAATATTTAATTAAGTTTTTGTTATCTTACTTGTAAAAGCATATGAAGGGACATTGGAATAAGCATGTAATTAATCAATGCTATAAACTTTTATTATTAATAATCTTTTACATCAGTGGTGGAAGGGATCTACATACCAGAAACATGGTGCATTTTCGGAGACCGCACGTCCATATATCCATACCAATTTGTAACGTTTTGCTCAAATGAGGGATAATCGGGACCTACCATTTTCCTGGCTCGGCTGCGTTCCGTACTCTGGGGTACCCGCATCAAGTTCAAGCTTGTTTGAGTATGACATCTTGCGTTTTAAATACCTTGACACAAATTATTAATAATAATTTAAAATTAAAACAAATATCTCGAAACACATAAAATTCTGTCATAGTTCTCGAAATTTATATAGGCAATGGAAAAGTTCCTCCTTTATAAATTTTAATTTGTATTATCGTTATCATTTGCGAAGCATTACTGGTTTTGTCCATTTTAAGATTTGACAAATTTATATGCAATGAGGTGACAAGTTCACGAGGCTTCATTATACCCCAGTCGTACATATAATTTTAAATGAAGTTATAGAAATTGTTAAGTCCTCCAGGGCAACAGAGATGCAGTACAGAATAGGTTTTAAAAAGAAGATCAAAAGCAGAGACCAGGTTGCAATTGTGAGGTTTTACAAACCAGCCATCTCCTTGAATGAAGAATGAATTCCGATTATTTTGTCCCTTTACACAGACAATGTAGGGCTGTGTATTTCTACTGACTCCAGCACTTCCATTTTTCACTCACTGTGGTAAATTGGTGTCCTCCTGAAAATAACGGAAATATAGAACATAAGTTATATAGATTCATAAGCTACCTTCAGATTAAAATTTTTCTTCTATATTTTAGGATTCTATATTTCTATATTTGTGATTGAAAAATTGTTATTTAGTATTAGAACATTTTTAATAACTTTGCCATATTTTACGTAAGAATATACAGTGATGATTGCTTCATTAAGTTATAAATTTAAAGAATCTGAGAGTTACAATTATCGCACCACAAGAGATATTCTATGTATTTGTACTTGAACAGTTATGTTAAATTAATCAAAAATATTAAATTAGTTTTACTTTTTGAGGCTT
>CAKNWT010327656.1:1096-13151 GCA_932066315.1 Andricus coriarius | reverse complement strand
TTGATATTAAGGTTAAAGATTTAACTATTTTGTTGAAAATTGGTCCTTTTTTGTTGAATAGAACTGTTTTTTTATTTCAAATTAGTACATTTTTCGGTTAAAATGTTAGCTGTTACATTTTTCGTTTAGAATTTTTGTTGTTGTTGTTGAAAAATCCTCTATTTGATTTGAAGTTCAACTAAAAATGTTGTAAAAAAATTATTTCTTTTGGTTGTGGATTCATCATATTAGTTGAAAAATCCACCATGTGGTCGTAAATTAATTTTTCATGTGAAAAATCACTGTTTTGTAGATAATTCATGTCGTTGGCTCATAAATCTAACAATTGGGCAGAAAAACATACTATTTGTTTAAAAATTTAACTATTAATATGTAAATTTAACTACTTTTTGAGAAATTCGCCTGTTTGGATGTTAGAAACTAATTTTTTTACCTGAAAATTTAACAATTCCATTTTTGATCAAAAATTTAGTTTTTCTAGTTGAAAATTCATATATCTTGATTGAAAATTAACTTTCTTGTTCAAAAGTCTTCTCTTCGGTTTAAAAGTCAACAATTTTCTAAAACATTCGACTTTTTTGCTTGAAAACTTAACTATTTTGTTGAAAATTCGTTTTTTTCAAAAGTATTTTTTTAACTTAAAATTGATCCATTCCATATTTGGTTGAAAACTTATATATTTTAATTAAAAATTAAACTATCTGGTTAAAGTTTCATGTATTTTGTTTGAAAATTCATATTTTGGCAGAAAATGTATCTTCATGATTGAAAATTCAGCTATTTTGTTTATGTTGTATTTTTTGTCAAACATTTTGTTGTCGAAAAAATTAGATCTAAAAACCAGCCTATATGATTGTAAAGTTTCATTTTGGGTCCCTTATAATCTTCGACAATTTTGAAACAAATTCATCAATATTTTGAGATTCTGCAGAGTAAGAATTAGTTTAAAGAATTCGTACTTCTCAGAGTTTTGAAACAATCGATAATTTTTAAAAATCTTGTGGGAAATCAATATTTTCAGTTTTTTTAGGTTGGAATCTAATTTTTATGAACATAAAAATTAACTAAAATAATGTTTGCAAAAATCTCTAATATTATACTTATTTTTTCGTAATTTAAATAATATGCCCCATTTTTTAAAATGTTGCGAAATTTCAATATTTACAGTATTTCTAGGGTGGGCAATTTGATTGTACCTGGCACTTTATGATGTCAGTAGTTTTATTTTGTGAATTATATATTATCATGAATTTCTAATTTCGGTAATACTATAAATTGTCGGAAATTTTCCAATTTAAGAAGTTCATTATTCAAAATGTTCAGTCGTCCCAAATATTAAGATAGCAAAGCTTTTACAAATTAATTTAGATTTTTAAGGTTTATAAGAATGAAAAGTTGTCATATAAAAACTCAAAATATTGAGATCTTACAAGATTTTTAAAAATCGGTTATATTATGTAAAGAACAGTTCGTGAAGCTGGCGGTAACTGCACTCACTATACAAACACTATCCATGCAAATAAATTGCCATAACTTTTTTACCAATGGGTAATTTTTTTAATTTTCAAGTATTTGAATTTTCAAATCTAAACCCGGAACAGGAGACATTATAAGATTTTGAAATTATATATTTTTCACCCCTTTTGAATTGCAATGACTCCTATTTTAATTATTTTAAGAAATTTTTAAAGCTTTTAAGCAGTTTAAGGAAATTTAAAAGATTTAAAAGATTTTACTGCAGACCAAGGGATTGCCCAAGAGTTAATTAAGGGATTGAATATTATTTTCGATATTTCAGGGGATTTTTCACGAATTTCAATAAATAAAACCAGCCGTTACTTCACCCGTCGGCCTTAACCCGTGGATTTTTCTCATGCGCCCTCGTAAATGCCACGCGGACTCACTTCTAGCTCCCACTAAAAAAAAGATATCAAAGATTTAAGAAATGGTTTTCCTGGTACAAGAAATAAAAGTAGATGTTCCCCAGCGGAGTAAATGCTTCCTTGTACTTTCGCGATGGAACTGAAGGGAAAGGATACTCACTTTCTGTGTTTCTTATAAATTAAACGTACCACAAAATAGGGGACAAGTAAAAAATGTAGATATTTGCCGCTACAAGAGATTGGAAAATACTACGACAAACGAGCTGGCGGATGAGTCCCATTCTGGTTCAAAGTTCAGTTCAAAATACTCTTTATTGTTCATAAAATTTTGCTTAATACATTTTTTTGTGCCATTTTTATATATTTGGTCCCTATCTTAATCGATTTCACCCTAAATTAACTTTGAATTTAATTTGATAATAATAATTCTGTTTTCTTTAATATCATTATGTGTATGTGTTCGCAGGAAAAATATACTAAAAACCTGTTTTAATTTTGTATAAAATAATTTAGCTTATGTACTAACTTACGAACTACTATTTACAATACTTAAATGTTACTTTAGCTATACCCTAACTGTGATATTTGATACTTATATTCACAATTTTATTTCTGTGTTAAGTGATGCGGGAATGTATATTTCACATTAAACGGCAGGTCCTTATATTGCAGCTTACATGTGTTTTGCAAGCTATCCAGAGTAGAAAGCTGTGTGTTATAGAAATCTGTGGGCAATTTACAAATTTCGTGTTCAATTGTGGTGGTTCCAAGTTTGGTGTGCAGAATGGAGGTTCTCATACCTCTTTCTGCATTAAATGCCATACGCAGGCACTTATTTTGTACTCTTTGGAGTTTTCTTATTTAGATTTGCAGGTACTTCCCCATATGGGGGCAGCATATAACAGTATAGGTCTAATAATCATTTTATACGTAGTGAGTTTATTTAAGATACTCATTTTGCTCATGCTACATAGAAGACGATAAAGGCTTCCTATGACTGCCGAGGCCTTTATGTGAGCTGCTTTTACGTGTTTATCAGACATTATCACCGACATTATTCCAGAATATCACGAGTTCAGTCTTACCAGTATTTATTTTTAGGTTCCACCTATGAAAGAATTTTTCTAATATTACAACTTGTTCCTGTAGCTTCTTCACAGCCTGTTTCTTACGCCAAGATGCATAATATAACTCCGTATCATCCGCAAAAAAAGCTAATTCCACATCTTTAGATTTTCGTATGTCATTTAGATAATATATAAATAATACTGGTCCTAACACAGAGCCTTGTGGCACTCCCGCTACTATTGATCTTTCTGTCGAGGTTTTATTATTTATTTCTACCACAAACGTTCTATCACTTAAATACTTTTCAATAACGTTAATTAAATATATAAAAAAAAAGGGCACCCGTACTATGCTTCATATTAAAGTGTAGGCTAATATAATCAGTGATCCGAGCCAGCGGTTGAACTGTCCTTTGGCCCGTTCTAAGCCCCAATTTTTCTGGTATCAATTGTTTTCTAACGCGTTCATTATCTTGGAGTATATTTAAAATTACCATTTTAAATATTTTACTGAGAGTGGCTAGCAAACTGATAGGTCTGTAGCTTGCAGGAAACGTCTTATCTTTTAACGATTTGAATATCGGCAAGATTTTCGCCTTTTTTCAAGCTTTTGGAAATTAGCCCTGTTAAAGACATGCGTATATTATATGCGTGATTTAGATCGTGGTTCTTTTAGGTAGGTATTTAAGTACTATGTTTTGAATTCCATCAAGTCCAGGCTCGCTAGTGGGGCTCGCTTACCGCGTTCAGCGATGAATGCCCGTCCTCCTCGCGTTCTCGGGCCTGTGTTTGGTGTTGTTAAAAGCTTGTACAATTAAATGTTATGTTACACGAATCCCCCTCGAGATTCCTGTTCAAAACTGTGTTTGCACAGGAATCCCGCAATGGCGCTTTGAAGCTATTTTCTCGGATTTCCCATTTCCATGACACGAATCCCTCAGAAAACGGCTAAATTAATTCTTTTCGTGTGATGTATTTTCGTAAGTCGCACCTGTTGAATGTTCCCTTCATTTCGTCCTTTTTTTTTGTGGGTCAGTAAGTTGAATGGCGTTACTGTTTATCATTTTGTTTATTTTGCATGGCTCGTGATAGATATGGAAAAATTTGTCGATTTCTTTGTTGATTGCGCTAGACAGTTGCGGTATTTTTAGTAACACGTTATCGATTTGGTCGCGTATCTTGTTCTTTGCCGGTTTGCCGAAATGTAACTCATACGGTACGTATCCCGTGCTTTTGTTAGTTGTTGTGTTCATGAAGTTTTGAATTTGCTGTGTAAAGTTCGCCCTGTTGGCTTAACGGTTTATTCCATACTGGCTATGTAAACTGTATACCGTGGTCTGTAATTAATGTTTCCGGTTTTCCGATTTGTATGAAGTAGTGGTTGATAAGTTTGTTCAGGCAGGTTTGAGTGTTTTCTTTCTTTAATTGGGTATAAGGTCACGAGTTTCGAAAAAACGTCTTTTGCGACAGAAATGTATTTTGTGCCGCTCCTTGGTTGTGGTAATGGCCCGTATAAGTCTAGTGATTCCAGTACGAGTCAAGTTTAAGGGTTTTGTTCTTTGGCATGTATCACATGATTTGACGGCGTCTTTACCATCCCGTCGGATTCCTTTCCAAAAGCAGTGTTCGAGTATATATTTGTGTGTTTTAAGAACTCCTGCGTGACCTAGAGTCTCGTGAATTTTTTCCGCGGTAGTCTTTGCTTTTTATTTTGGGATCACGATTCGCGATTACTGATTTCATGGTATATGATTGATAGGTTGAATGTTTGATTTCTGTCAGCTTTTGTCATCGGAGGGGTAAAAGACGCGGCTGAGATTGTCGGCTGGGATGTTTTCTTTTCCCTTGCAGTGCACGATGTTAAAATCGTACTAGGAAAATATCATAAACCATCGTGTGAGTCTGGAATTGTGGAATGGGGTTTTGAGGAAAAAGGTTAGCGCTTGATGATCTGTGATGGTGTTGAACCTGTTATTGAGCAAGAATTTGCTGAATTTTAATACCGCAAAGACGATCGCGAGTAGCTTTAGTTCTGTTACTGTATAATTCAGTTCGTGCGTATTAAGACTGATCATGGCGATTTTCTGTTCAAGTTTATTTTTCAAGTTACATTTTTCGAAATTAATTGTGAATCTCGCTTTGGCCATTCGTTGTAAGTAGTTTCTAAATGCTGTATATGTTCGTCAAACATATACAGTTTTTTGCTGTTGTTTTGAGTCAAAATGGTACCCGTATAAACTGTTAATCTCTACCGTCAAATACGAATGCTGTGCATTTTCTAGATTCTTTCTCTAGGAGAACCTGATAATACCCTAAAATCATGTCAGTTGTCGTGAAAATGGTCTTGTCTTGATGGATTTATATTAGTTCGCCTATCGGTGCATGTCCTTCGTGCTCTTGGTCAATATATTTATTAATGAAACGCGCGTCTAAGCATGGTCGTCAACGATTCGCAGAGGGTTGCAATATGCTCTGGTTGAGGGTTCTATTATTCCAAGCTTTAGCATTTCGTCGAGTGCTTTACGTTTCGCATCCATCTTCGAAATTGGGATTGGGTAATTACGTCGCATTATATGTGTATCTGAGTTCAAGGTGAGGGAATGCTCATATGCCGTGGCACATCCGGGTTATGGCTCTTAGTAATTTTTTTTTGTTCTTCCGTTAAATTTTTTTTTGTCGTTAAGTTCCTTTGCTTTAGTTTGGAATGTGTTTTCGCTGAGTTTTGTGTAATCTGTTTCTGATGACACTGACGCAGTTATTTTGTTACTTTCGTTTGATTGATGAAAGGATATTAAATCATTTTTGACCTCTTCATCTCCGAAAAATATCTGTTTTATGCTGAAGTCAATTGTGACTTTGTTCTTATGTAAACAGTTCGCCCCTAATATTATGTGATGTGACAGGGATGGTATTACTACTAGTATTGCATTTGCTTTGATATTCCCGGTGGTTAAGCGTGCGAGTATTTATTTCTTTATGTATATCGGTTTTTTTCTTAGCGCGCCTGTTACGGAAATATTTGATACTGGGAGGGTTGGGGTATTTCCCTGTAGCGTTTAATAGTATTGTTCGGAGATGCAGCTTACTTCTGCTCCGGTGTCTAGCATTGCCCATGTTTGAGTATTTTCAATTTTTGTTTTGATTACCAGTGCTTTGTGTTTTATTGTTGCGTTTGATTTGATTTGTCGCCGTCAATAGTCTATGTCAAACGCGAGTTGAGACCTATTTGTCGCTATTGTTTTTATTTCTGTATTTTTATCTTGTTTCTATTTGATCATAATTATTTTGCTTGATCCGCGAAAGTAACTATAACGCAGTCGAGAATAATAATAACGCATTGGAATCTGACGACGGTTCCTCCGTAGTCTCTAAACGAACTCCGACTGCGAATCAGAACTCGGACATTGAGACCGTCCCGGTCATCGACGCACTGTTGCACGAATATTCACGAATGAATTAATAGGACAAATAAGGAATATGTATGTTTGTGGACTGGCGGGAAATTGTGATCCCCGTCTCGGAGGAAATCCGGCTTGTGTGTATCCTCAACTCTATCAGTCTTTCTTCTATTTGAAATATCCCTACTCTACTCTCCCTGGTTATTCCCCTGCTCTTTTTCCACTTGTGGAAATCTATCTCTTGTTTCTCTCTGATTCCCACTTTTTCCTTCACTATTGTCCTCACTCTTTTTTCTTTCATCACTCACAACCGACTTATAGTTTTCCTACTCCCTCCACATACCCTTCACACACCCCACTCTCCTTATTAGACGTTCGCAAACTTCTGCCAATTCCCTAAATACCTGTTCCCAGATTTGGATTTCTTTTTCATCTTGTATTGGCTCTAGTCTCACTCTTCTCTGGTCCTTTAACTTCTCTAGTCTCTTCTTTATATCATCCAGTTCCGCTTTCATATTTTTCCCCTGAAACTCGCCATATTCCTTTCTATCAAGGTTTCTAAATACGACTCCTCATTTTCACCTACTTCACGTACACTTTCTTCTGTCCCCTTTTTCTCACCACTCTCCTGATCAATTTCTTCCCCTCAAGTACCATTCAATCCACTGCCCTCTTTGATTTTCGTAAATTTCACTTCCGTCGGTAGACCCATCTTTTCTGGCCCTTGCTCTGTTTACTTTAAAGCTTTTCCGAATCCCCATCACTCCCCTTTTCCCCGTTTTGTTTATTTGAACTTTCCTTCAGTTCCGCCACCGGTGAGCGAACTAATACCCCTCTTTTTTCAAAGGGTCCTGCTCGTTTAAATTTTCTTCTGTTGTTGATTCTGTCCCCTTTTG
Source organism: Andricus coriarius (assembly GCA_932066315.1). Taxonomy (NCBI): domain Eukaryota; kingdom Metazoa; phylum Arthropoda; class Insecta; order Hymenoptera; family Cynipidae; genus Andricus; species Andricus coriarius. The sequence continues at coordinate 5,907 of CAKNWT010327656.1, read as the reverse complement.
CTTTTATAAGAACTCCTCCATGATCTTTGACCTTTTGTTGTCCCCCACCTTGCTTATAATTTCTTTTTTCGGTCTGCCCCGTAACCTTTTTTTCCCACCTTGATCAGGGTCTTTTTCCTCTCGGCCGGTTTCTACATTTTCATTTTCATTTTCCCGCTGCTTTCCATCGCCGCTGTTGTTGTTGTTCATCTTGGACGTTGTTACGCCTAATGCAACGTTATCCTATCCTGACATTTGCGATTCAAAACTTTCCCGCGGCAAATCCCAGCTGAAAATTCCTGTACAGGAACCTCGGGGGATCTTTCACATGTTCCTGTACAGGAAACTGCACACGGACCTGTACAGGTAATCTTGACGGTTCCTGTGCAGGAATATGGCGAAGAAATATGTACATGATCTTACAAAGGAACCTGTACCGACAAAGGAACCCTTGAATGATCCTTTACGGCTTCCTGTACAGGTTCCATTGCGAAGAAAATTGAGGCGCAGGTTCCTGTACAGAAAAGTGTATAGGATCCCTCACAGAAAGACATCAAAGGAACCTTTGGAAGGATCCTGTACAGAAACACATATAGGGTCCTTTGCAGAAAGCCATGGCGAAAACTCATGTCGCTTACGGCTATAAGGTTGCCTTATTTTTATTCCTTTAAAGATCCAACTCACCGTCGAGAGTGCCAAGCATCTAGCGAACGCTCGCGGATTAGTTCCTATGCAGGTACATATATAGGATCCTGAACATGTTCCTGTACATGAACCCACACCTCAATTGCCTTTGTGAAGGAACCTGTACAGGATGATTCAAAGGTTACCTTGTATACAGGTTTCTTTGCAGGATCATGTACAGTTTCCTTCGCCAAATTCCTGCACAGGAATCGTCAAGATAACATGTACAGCTTCGTGTGCAGTTTCCTGTACAGAAACATGTGCAGGACCCTCGAGGATCCTGTACAGGAATTTTCAGCTGGGACTGTATGTTAAAATGACTGCACACTGCTGACCCCTGCTTGATCCCACCGGCACTCAAGCCAATTTGCTTCCTAACCTCAAACACAAACTGAATGACTGAATAATTCCAAAACTTTCCAAGCTTATCACTCCATTCCCTTTTGAGATAAAACCCACGAGTACACTTCCCCTCGCTGCCTATCAGTAATTTCGATAAGTGGTCATGTCCGATCCCAAATTGCTATTTTTTTGTGTCAATTGCACTCAGCTTGTCGAGAGAGGCGCACTCCGATACCCGTTCAAACCAGAAGTCGCATTAGAAAATTAGTATTAGTACTTTCCTTGTGATGTTTCAAAAATTAAACTTTTTCAGAATCGCGCATTCGAAACAGTGATGCTGACAGACCGCGACTTTTTCAAATGCGCATGCACCAAAAAGCGCGGGTCTATTTTAAATTACATAGTATAAACTTATAATATTACATTATTAATAAATTATTTAAAGAAATTAGCTTTTTCTTAGATGCAATTTAATTAATTTCTTAAAAGTGAAAATTTGTTTAAAATATATATATCTGTATTGTTATTGATAGCATTTATTTATTTCAAATAGACGCGCGCTTTTCGATTCATGCGCAGTTGAATAAGTCGCGGTCCGTTAGCATCACTGATTCAAAATTATAATTTTAAATTAAATTACAGAAATTTTTATGACGATAAAAATTATGAAGAGGTATCATATCATGTAGTATCAAATGACATTCAAATTGATTGGATAGATTTTGTTATTAAAAGAATGAGATTTCTGTAAAAAAAAAACATTCACTGTTATTTTCTCTGGTCGAAATGGAAGAATGTTAAATATTGTGAACCTTTAAAATGTAATTATTCTTAAAACGTTAAAAATTATAGGATTTCTTATGGGAAGCTTTGAAAAATATGAATCTAAGATTAATGCAACTGTTAAAAATTAAATAATTCCAAACAGCGTTTAAAATTGACGTGTTCTAAAATTACGTTCGTGAATCTAAATCGTTAAAAAAATCAATCACGATCTAGGAATCTTTGGCCCTGTTCTCAGTTACATTCCAAATTAAAATTAATTAAAATTGCTCTATTCAAACAAAATAAACCTCAAATGTACCAAAGAGACGAGCGTGATCAATTACATGATTTATATTCGGCGGCTTTATAATTTAAAAAGTGTAAATATTTTGTTGAAATTTTGGAAAATGGGTCTGAAAATATAATGGCTCGTCTATCTGGCCCATCTCAGTGTTTATTTTGGTTAAATAGTACAATTTTATTATTTTTTATTTTTGTATGTAAGCGAGAACAGGGCCTCAGAGCCCTGGCTAAAATTGAATTAATAAAATAGCATTATATAAACGAAATAAAAACTCAAAAGGGTCTGATAGCCGTGCCCGTATATGTTTTGAACCATTTTCCAAAATTTCAGCAGAACATATTCGTTTTTCTAATTAAAAATCTGCTAAATATAATTACGTGTAATAATTGGTCACGTGACTCAGGAAAGTATTCGCTTTCAATTAAAGAAACCGTTTCTTTAATATAATTTTTTTATGTAACCAAAAATATCTTTAAAAAGAACAAAATCATTTCAAAATCAAATAAAAATTTTCATTGGAACAGAAAACCATTTTTTTGGACCGAAGCTTTGAATCTTTTTTTTATTGTTCTTTGACTGGGAATGAAAAATTGGTTTTTGCTAGTTTTTCGCACTAATTCTTTTTTTTGCGTCCTGTTTTGGTATAAATTGTTTGTAATACATAAAATAATTACTTTCTATTGATAATCAGATGTTTCAAATAATTTATCATTGTTTATACCAGTTTTCTATTAAAATAGAGGAAGAAAATAGAGGAGAAGAGTTAACAAAAATAATTTTTTTGTTTAAGTTTATTATTATTCATAACAAACATAACGGTTTTAACAATTATTCATTATTTATTACTATCTTCTATCACAGTGATGCTAAAAATTTGCGGTTTTTTTATTAAATTTCCAACTTTTTGAAAACATTACAGTTCGTATAAGCTTATAATTACTGCAAGTTGATAAACTATTTGTTTAAACAATTTATTATTCTTTATGGCTATCTTGTCTTAGTGTAATGCTAATGAGCTCGTTTTCTTCTGAAATATCCAACTTTTTGCAACTTTTCAGTTAAAATCAGCCATAAAGGAATCAGAGTTCACAAACATGATTGTTTAAACAATTTATTATTATTTACAATAATATTTTCTTAGAATATTGCTAGAAAGTTGCGATTTTTTCGGAATGTTCAACTTATCTTTAGCTTTTCAGTTATGAACAAATAATAAATAATCAATCAAGGGAATCAGTTTTTAAATAGTGTTCCATTTTGCCGAATAAAGTATTTTTACTGTTTTTCTAATATTTAAAAAATATTAATTTCAAATTTTAAACAAAGGACAATAGGGGAAAGAAAACTTTAATTAATTATCATCTCACTCGAAGCAAGAAGTTGATTAAAAGGTTGAAAAATTTCTGATAAAACCGCACTTTCTACCTCTATTTTCAGAGAAAATTGCTATGAATAATAATAAATTGTTCGAAAAATTGTTTCAGTCATCTAATTATTAGAAGAAAATAATATTTTATGTATTACAACCAGTTTTTACTAAGACAAAACGCAAAAAGATAATTATAACAAAATTAAAAAAACTTATATTTTATGGGAAGTATGTTTTAAACTTCATGGGGTTCGCGCCACCTCTAAATATAATTATTTTCGCAAAAAAATACGTATTCAGTTTTTTTCATTCGAATGAATTAAGGAGGAAGAGCATGGAAATTAAAAAAAAAATTTCAACGCGTTTAATTGGTTTAAAGTCAAGTATTCCTTTGCTCATTTTTCATCTCATACTCTCTTCCTTTAATATTATTTTTCGCGCACGTTATGTTCATCAAAGTGCTTGTTTCCTGAAGATTAATGAAACTAGAGGCGAGAGCAAACATGCTTCATTTATTATTGAACGGAAATAAAAAAAATTTACAAGCTGAAAATTAAAGTCTGTTTAAATAAAGTGAAGATTTTAGTTGATGTGAGAAGATATTTGGATTTTTTTACAAAAGAAATAAGAGATGTACAAGAAGAGATTTTTCAAGATCCGATTTGATAATTAAAGGATCGTTACGAATTAGCTGACAAGATTTACAAAGGGTGTATTCTAACCGAGAAAACTAAAATTTGCAAAAAAGATTCCGGAAGATTTTAAGGCAATTTTGTTCAATTATACAAAACATTTGATAAATTTTAGGAAAAATATGAATTAACGTAAAAAAATATTTAGAAGGATAAGAAGTTTGTGCAGAATTTGAGAAAAATTTAAATCATTTTTAAAAATATTTAGAAGGTTAAGAAGTTAGGCTAAGATTCAAAAATAATAAAAAATAAAAAAGTATTAAACAAATGAAAACAAAATGTAAGTTTTGGAAGATTTCTAACAAAAGGTTCGAAGCTTTTAAAAATTGTTGAAAAGTTTTAAGAAAATAAAGAACTTTTCTTAAGATTCATGTGAAAATTATTATTTTTTGGTTGAAAATTAATCTCTTTTGACTGAGGATTTAATATTTTTGGATTAAAAAGTTAAAGCTTTTTATAGAAAACTTATATTTTTTGGCAAAATGTAATCTTTTTTCATTAAAAAATATTATTTTTGGTTGATTTAACTGTTTTGTTAAAGATCCCCCTTTTTTAAAAATAAATTTAAATTTAAAAAGATTTCAAACAATTTTCAATAAAATTTGGATTTTTGTAGAATTAGTAAAGAAACGTAGAAGTGTTTTAAGAATTTTGAAAGCTTATAAGAGAAAAAAAA
>CAKNWT010327654.1:3034-14398 GCA_932066315.1 Andricus coriarius | reverse complement strand
CACTAGTACAAAATAAGGTTCATTTTCACTCGGTAAATGCCAAGACCTCGCCGGCACGCGCGCGTAACAGACGACTGGAGGTTCATGTGTTGCCCGCGTGGAGCGCTATATCACTGGTTGAATTTATTATTTGGCGTCACTGGTATATTCAGTAACGCTATTTTAGTTGAGTCACTTACAGTCTCCTGAGTCTCGACAATTGTTTGTTAGTTTAAAAAATTATAATATACTAACGTCGAGAGCTTGACCTTAAAGCAGGATGGCTAGAATTTGAACCAAAGTCGTGGAATTGTTCTTGTGGTGATGATATTCGGCGTAATACTGGCATCTGTTGGCCTCCATCTGTAAGATATGATATTTATAATATTATTTAATAGTATTCGATATCATTTATAATATATTTATATATTAATATTATATTATTTATAATATTTTTAAACAACGAAACACCAAAAATTTGAAATAATCAACCCCAAAACTCCCCTCATAATACACGCAGAAGAAGGATTTGTAAAATGTACAACATGATCCGTACAAATGTGGACAGTATGACATCTTAGAAGACAGTAAAAGAAGTTTAGTTAAATGTATTGATTTTCTGTAGAATTAACCCAACTTTCAGTAAAATTTGCAAGTGTATGGAAAACGTCGAGTTCATTATATTATATATAATGAAAAATATTAATATTATATTTGTACAAACCGTGTTGTGAATAATACGGATCCTTTTTCTTCATGCAAGTTTCAGACAAACATGTGTGCAAATTTAACAATTTTTTGCATTATATTGGATCCACGATTTGAATTTATAACTTTCGACATCAAATTCGAAATCAGCCACTACAGAAACCCCCTTGTACCAAGCTGTATGCAGCTGCAACGAGAAATCGAATTTTCGCCACTTTTATTGGATTTTGGCACACTGTGCGGTCAGTAGCAGCGCTCTAGTTGGGTGTTCTGGCTTTATAAAAATGTGTGCCGATAGATGCAGTATTATTTAAAACATTATTCTTGAGTGGCTTTTAAATGTACGCGGAAAAAACGCCTACGAGAAATTTTGGACACGCAATGCATTTTTCACATCGGCCCTGCTGCAAGTCGAATTGCTGGATGGCCAACGAACCTGAATAAGTCATAAAAAGGCATGCACAAAATATTTGAGCACAATTCATACGCGCAGCAGAACGGTTATCGAAGTTACGAAAAGTCACTTAGTCACTGGCAAATTACCATAAATATCTGAAATTTGAAAAACTTCCACAAATTAGATATATTTCCATCAATTTCACAAATTTTCTTTAATTTCTATCAATTTAATCAATTTTAATAAATTTCATCCATTTTAGTAAATTACAAATTTTAGAAATTATCCTGCTGTGGTTTGAAAAAACACCGTTAACTGCAAAATATCGAAAAATGAGTTTTTTTTATGTCGTTGCTATTGTAAAGAAAGGTACATCTGATTATTTAAATAATTTATAAAATTTTTTATAACTTTAAAAATAATTATTGTATAATTTTGGGAAAACGCCGTTAACTGCAAAGATTAAAGAAGCTGAGAAAAATGGTTTAAATTTCGAGAAGCTTCGTAACTCCATTTATCACAACTTTTTAAATGCCAAAGTATTATTGAATTTCTGTATTTTTTATAATTAATAACGATATTAAAGTAACAGAAATTGATATTTTTAGAAAATGTATATGTAAAAAAACGTTTTATAATAGTTTCAGTTGTTTAAGGTGAAAAAAACTCGTTGGAAATTTTCAAAATAAATTAATAAAATTGTATTAATGACTGACAACGGTTTTCCTGATCTAATTACCTCTGTTAAGAGGATCTCGTTTGTTAATATATTTTCGGTTAACAAAAAAAGTTCGACTTCTAATTGATCGGAAATTGTAACGTCAACTTCAAATTCGCTAACTTAAGCATCAGTGTGAAAAACAGAAGAATTGTTGATATTAATAATAATGATTCAGTTCACTTCTACGCACCAACATCTAGGTCGTATATTTCCTCCTTTCTTGTTTAAACACCAGCTACAAGCTATTCACTGGCATCCTCAAAGAGAGGATATTAACATCTATCGAGCCGGTATGGAGTGCAATAATGGAACAACGTTGATGCAAGAGAGGGCTGGCAGGTTGCACGGAGAACCTGTTAATAGACAGGTGTATTACCCAAGACTCGATCAGGTATCGACGCAATCTGTCCATGGCTTGGATTGACTACCGTAAGGCATTCGATAACACGAACCATGCGCTACTTATTAAGCTCCTTGAGTGCCTGGAGGTGCATTCAAGAATAGTGAGATGCATGAAAGATCTTATGCTGTTGTGGCGGACAAGATTTGTCATAACATCTGACAGAAGACAAGTGACTACCAGCTATATCACATATAAGAGAGGGCCTTCCAAGGAGACTCTCGAAGTCCGATACTTTTCTGCATCTCCCTCTTGCCTCTATCTATTGTCCTATGAGGCAAAAGCTCTGAATACCTATGTGGCCCGCCGAACAGAAGTGAATATAATGTCAACCACCTTTTATATATGGACGACCTTAAAGTCTTTGCTTCCTCGAAAGAGGATCTTAACATCCTTGTGGAGGCGTTGAATAGGTACTCTGAAGCGATTTGCATGAGCTTTGGATAGGAAAAGTGTGCCATCGTCCACCTACTCCAAGGACGACTAGAAACTACATCATCGAGTGACGATCGGGATGTTCAACTCATAGGCGGAAATACCATTCAACATCTTGATAATGGAGAAACATATACATATTTTAGAATACCGCAAGCGGAAACCCAAGATGTGCGTGTGTTAAAAAAGGCCCTTGTAGAAAGGTATCGCCAAATTCTCAGAAAATTTGGGCTACCGAATTATCTGGAAAGAATAAGATCCAGGCGAGCAATATGCTGACCGCTCCTGTACTGCTCTACACAATTGGAGCAGTAAAATGGAACGTCGATGAGTTGAATCAACTTGACCGAAGCACACGCAAGATGATGACAATCCATCGAAGTCATCATCGTAGATCTTCCGTACATCGAAAATACCTATCTCGAGATAAAGGGAGTAGATGCTTGCTAAGCCCAGCTTGCCATACGCCCAAGGGGAACTCGAGTTCGTTGTGGAGAATGATCAGTGTAAGATCTACTGGAATTTCTTATCCTCCACCACTCAACGTAACAGTGCTACGAAGCCTGATATTGTCCTCCAAGATGTGCGGACCAAGATTATTTACGTGATTGAATTCTCGGCACAAGCCGATGGTAATATCACGGCAAAGAAGGAAGAAAAACGGGCAAAATATAAAGCACTTCTTCTCGAGCTGAGCTGGCTGTACCAAGGCTACAAAGTCCATCTTGTAGTTCTCATAATCGGCTGTCTTGGAGGTATGAAAGCATCATTTCTTGGCCAACTCTGCAAGATTCCGGCTTGCCAGCGTCAGGCTCATTGCATCGCAAACCGGATGCAAAAGGCTGTTCTTCTGGGATCACTTTATCTGGTCCGTCCACACTCTTCCTCATTACATTCTACAAAGATTGGTAGCTCTAAACAAGTATACGGAGGTACCTTCCGCTGTGTCTTCTTCCTGAGGCCGATCTTGCCTTACGATTCGTTAGGACGCTGTCCTTAGTAAAAGGTTGAATTCCTCCAATTGCCGAAGGACAACAGACAGGTCTTTCAGCTTACCTGGGAAGCACGCCGAACCCCACACCATCTTTTGGAGCAACTCAACCCCAGATACTTTTAGGTCTGCACCTTCCCAGGACATTGTCTCGGCCACTGTATTATGTAGCCAAGCTTTAGCCGCTGGGTTGGCGGTGAAAATGCGAAGAGTCATCACCTACAGAAGTAAGTCTCTTATTTTAGCCAATGATCTGGGGACACTCTTTCGAGCGCCCTTAAGGTGGCCTCCCTGAAGAGCTCAAACTGCTTCGCAGTGAGCAGTGAGTCTGGTTAGCTCGTGTCCTCTGAGCCCTTCCCTCTCTTCTAGGCCTGAGTCCAGGTTGTCGGCTTTGTAGAAATAGACAATTTCTATATACTTCGAAACGCTAAATGTTGATTCTCTGTCAGAATTTTCGAACAAGCTTGTATTTTTTGATGAAATGTTTTCTATCACCAAAAAAATCAACACGAAAACAACTTTTTTGAGGTTAGGAAGTAAAAAAACGCTAATTTTCCATAAACTATCAATGATTTCCACCAATTTCACAAACTTCCATAAATTTTTAACATTTACAGAATGTTTTTTTCAGAGGGTATTCTGCATTTACTTTAAAAACGGGGAAAGCTCCAATATTTTTGTTTAATGAAAAATATGCGCAATTACTGTTTCTACAAGTATATGTAACTTTTGAATAAAAATTTGAAACTTGCTCAAAGTTATCCAGGGGACAACGGCGTTCAGCAAGAACAATTTATTAACGGTTAAGAAATAAAATTGGCATTTTTCTCTGACATTTCTCGAAATACAGTCATGATTTCAGTCCATATTAGATTTTGAATAAGATTTTGTCAATAAATTTGCGGAAATTCATGGAAATTTTCGGTCATTTAGGTAAATTAGCAGAAATTATCCAACATTTATTTTGTTAAATCTCCATAATTTTCTGCTCATCGATGGTAATTTTACAGGTAAATATGGTAACTTACCGTAAATTACCCAACATTCATTGTTGAAAATTTCCATAAATTTCCAGTCCCTAAGGATTAAAAAGCAGATCTCTAGCCCCGCTTTATAGGCGTCGAAAAGGGCTGAAATCATGCACGTGTCATACAAAATTATGATATACCAACCTGGATTTGGTCTTCGATTAGCCCTTCTACTACTACGCGGCCGCTTTGGTGTTTCAAATCCATGAAACTGATCACCACTTCCATCTGTAAGATATAATATGGAGATTTTTATTAATGAATTTTTTCAACGAATCCCAGAAATTTGCCATTGGTCCAAAATAAAGAGAGGCCAAATGTAATACCAAAGTCAGACAATATTAACAAAAAGACCGGAAATTCCAAATTTCGATTGTGTAAATTTATTTTTGAGAATCTAGGCTTTTTATACATTTCTGTAAATTACCATAGATGTCTATAAATATTTACAAATTTCCATACTTTTCTAAAATTTATATACATTTTTAGTGATTTATGATGATTTACGGAAATTTATGGAAATTTATGGTAATTTATGGGTAAATTTTGAAAAAGTTGTAAAAACGAATTCCTGGGATCGTCCAATGACTGACAACTTGGAGTTGAGCCACCTCAGCTATAACGCATGGACCCAGCAGAAGTGTTGAATAGAAATTTTCCAAGTTAGTCTACGATTTTTGACACTAAAAGGAAAATTAAAACTAAGTATTGTAAAATAATTTACACATTAGTATTGAGTCACGTTATACACATTTTTTAGAAAAACGCATTCGTTTGTTTACAATGTGCAACTGAACATTTCTGCATTTGTTTGATTAACACGCCATTCACTCGTATAATATTTACGAAAAATTGATTAAATTGTTAATAAATGGTGAGAAATAAATACATTTAAAAATAACATTCTCAACATCGTACTATTTATTATTGTTGCTAATGTATATAATTTTTTAATAAACAAATTCCGAATTAGCCCTGTTTCACACGCGGAATTTAAAATTATTAGCAAGTAATGGGAAATCTGAACGCTTAGGATTCAGAAACCGCATCAACTTTTTGTGGGTCGCTCTTTAAGCATTAAATATTACAGAGAAATCGGGTTTGCGATTTTTTAATTTTTGTCAACATTACATAAACAAATAAGGTGAGAATATTGGCAATTTCGCCTTTGTTGATTTTTATCTCATGAAAAAATACAGAAAGAAACTCACCACCAGATAGAATTATTGCATCTGCACTCATAGAACAGAAATAGTTCTAATAATATTTATAACGAGAAATCAGCATGAGATTACAGTTACCGTTTTCATAAACGTAAATGGTATAGATTGTTAATAGCAATTTATTCAAACAAATGTCTTAAATGGGTGTTTTTTCGTAAAAAATTATTATTCATTCTTTAATTATTATTGGAATGATATTCCTTGCGAAGATTAACCAACGAAGTTGATTAAATTATAATTTATGTAATTGTCATAATAATTAAATAGAACAACAACCATTTATTGGGATCCATCTTTTTTCAAACTGTAGCTTCAATGCCAGCGAATGAGACCAAAGATTGAAAATATTAACTTTATTCACATAAAACGGCGAGAGGCAAACACAACTTCCCACACGCAAATGTGCATGATGTGAGAAGTTGTAGGCTGCGGAAGCTACGATCATGGTTCCTTAAAACAAGAGAATTCGTACAACACTCTTCCTTGGAGTCCGGCCTCTAGCCGCGGATGACCTTACGCGGCAGACGGCACAGTTGGAGATGAAAGTTTCAACTCTGGATACTTTTTTAGAGCTACCAATCTTTGCAGAATGTTATGAGGAACAGTGCTGACGGATCAGATGAAGTGATCCCGGAAGAACAGCCTTTTGCATCCGGCTTACGCTGGACTGAGCCTGATGCTGGCAAGCCGGGATATTGTTAAGTTGGCCGAGAAATGAAGCTTGCATACCTCCAAGACAGCCGATTATGAGAACTACAAGATGGACTTAGTAGCCTTGGTATAGCCTGCTCAGCTCAAGAAGAAGTGCTGGATATTTATCTCGTTTTCCTTCCTCCTTTGCCGTAATATTACCTTCAGATCTTGGAGGACACTGATCATCATTCTCCACAACGAACTCGAGTTCTTCTTGGGCGTATGGCAAGATGGGCAATAGATCAACATCATAGAAGTGCCTAAGATAGCAATATAACACTTTTAGAGCCGCATTGTGTCTCTCTATGTACCCGTGGCATGCATACTTAGAGCATCCACTGAGAACATGTCTATCCACGTTTTTTAACTATTGCACTCCATACCGGCTCGATAAATGTTATTATCCTCTCTTTGAGGATACCAGTGAATAGCTTGTAGCTGATTTTTAACCCATTGTCGCCGTTTTTGCGAAAAAAATTATTATTCAAGTAAAATCAATATACATGCTATCAGTTAGTCACCTAGGAATACCGTGCCGTCATGTTGCGTGTACGCAACGCTGGCGCATCGGTCGACATATAGAATTGTTTAGGACGAATGTGACAGAAATAAAGATTTGCGTCATCAATATACTTTGCTGCATTAGAAATAATTGAGTGAAACAAGAGAAAATAAAATTAATTTTAGGATTTCAAGTCATGATGAACATCGAAACACTTCACGTGCAGTGCTACATTGCATTTTTTGCACTGATAAATCGTTTGAGAGTGGCAGTGGGCACACCTCAATCGTCGTTTTTGCGGGTCTTCGCAGATAACGTGTTCTCGGATGTTTATTCGTGGAAGTTTTCGTGGTCTTTCTTGCTCTTCAGCATCTGAATCCGATTCCGCATCTTCTGCTTCCACTGGCCACTTTTCAACGAACGCCAAGAGAGCTCACGTCACTTCCGATTTGAATTCGATTTGGCTGAAAGATTTGGATTTATTCTTCTTAGCGATGAGACAATGGATCTTCCATGCATTCACTGAGGCAGTGTTGAGACAGTTCGTGAATAGTGGCCACCACTACTTTTTTCCCCCTATGGCTCAGCTCCGATGAAGTTTGAAGTGAATGTCACTTCAGAATTGTCCTGCCAGCGGCAGACAGATATCTTGATGGTGTTTTCGAAACACGTATCGTACGAATGTTTCTTCAATTATTCCCCTGTTAGTAGTACATTGTTCGCTCCTCTCATCCGCTTTTATCTCACAGTGCTGATTGCTTAAATCTTTCTCTCATTCAGCGAGCAGAACAAATAATATGAGGTAAAAAAGTTGTCGAAGTAAAACGCATGAAACTCCGGATCTTTGATGGATTTAATCATAGAGAGAATGACCGTCGCACCGAGTCCCACGTTTATATCGTATGAACTCCCTTTATCAGCGTACGGAATGGCATGGAATAGAAATGCCGAATTGGAACAGAGGCACCACAGTTTGAAGCCGAAGCAAATTGGTTTCCCTCTTATGAAAATTTTGCAGTTGTGATGCCCGAAATACGGAATCATCTGTTCATCAATCGATAAATGCGTAACGAAAATCCCAAATTCCTTGTATTTATTGTTCAATAGATCCATCAGGGGTCGAACTTTGGCAAATCTGTCTGACTTGTCTATGCTACTGTTGTCCATCAGATGCAATATCGATTTAATGTCCGAAAAGAGTGTCGAGTCATTGATTCTTTCACTATAGGCAGCCCAAGATCCGGCCGAACCGACCAATAGTGCTCGATCTGAGGAAGTGTGTGGTATCCAGAAAGAAAAAGAATGCCGATAAAGCGAAAAAGTATCTCTCTTTACGATGGCAAAGTTTTCATCGAATTTCAATTTGTATTCGGTAATACCATCTACATCGACATTGAATTTCGATATTCACGAGAAAAAATCATCAAACTTGACGAAGGGTTAAGCAAGCTATGGGCCTGTAGTTCTGTGGACTCGACAAATCTCCGGTCTTAGGGATCAATACCGTGCGTCTTTCCACTAGCCACTGCGGGATGTGTTGTTCTCCGTTTATGAACGTAATAAATATACGAGCTGGAGGTTGAAGCATTATTAGCTTAAGATAATTTGTCCATCCTAAGAAAGACTTTTTGGTGGATAGATATTCTACTTCTCATGTTGGCATTATCGGCTATCTGTAAGGGTGGTCTTGCTGGAACGGGTGGTATGTTCGCTGGAGGATGTTGCTCTCTTTCTTGCCGATAAAGAGCTTGATATCTGTTTTTGCGCAAAAACTATACCTGATCTCTTAAATACTGAGGCATTTTATGAGCATATTCCGGGTGCATATTGACATAAGGGTCATGTAACCTCTGCATGAATCCTCTTCGCGCCGGTGAGCATCTTTTCCAACAGGTAAGCATGTCCCTCTTAAGTTGGTCCGACCACTTATATCGACGTTCTCGCGTTTGTCCGGGCTATTGCCTGGTCGTCGCCTCAATTCGGTCCTATTGCCACTCCCAACTGAACCATGGCCTCCATCCGAGAGAAGTCTATTGTGGGTGGCACTGCGCGATATTGGTGACGTAACCGCATAATTCGTTGGGGAGTTAGCTTAATGCAACGTGGATGACTGCAAGAGCCAGAGCTCTCAGGCGATGGGGTCGCCACATCCGTACGCCTATTATTGTTATGTTTATTAATATTATTATTACTAATGATAATTAATAACTAATACTAAATTATTGATAATTGATAATGATTATTGGTAATATTTAGGCGAAAGCTTTTCAAGAAACAAAGAGATAAAAAAATAAAAAATCGATTGACGAAACTTTGAATCAATATGTCGCTAGTTTCTCAAACACAACGAATTACATTTTTCTAAATCAAACCCCTATAGCAGAAGTAGGGTATTTTTCAAAAATAAATGCTCAAAGTACAAGTGTAGTTATTAGCTCAAGTTCTTTTCACAACAACAGTTTAACTTTAAATAGTATCCAAAATTTTGATGATTCGTTTTTTAATTCCACAATCAACCCGGAAAATTCTGCAGATGTTGAAGAACGCAGAAATTTTGAAACAACCCTCGTGGCAAATAAATCAAGTTCAAAAACATCAAGCAGTTCAGAGTCAGAGTCAGATTCAGGAAATTTCCAAGAAGATGCGAATAAATTAATTTCAAAGAGTAAAAAATTAACTAAACCATTGCTCAAGGTAAATAAAAGTAGAACATCAATTTTTAATAATACCTCTTCAACGCAAGAAATCAAAATGACCCAACAGCAACAAATGATCAGTCACGAAGAACCAAATGGTTTCGCTACGCGACGCGCTCGAAGTAGTACCGTCTTTTACCGGAGAAAATATATCATTAAATCAGTTTTTTACGGCTGCAAAGAAGCAATGGATACGCTTCCCCCACCCACGGAAGCAATTTTAAGTAAATTACTAAAAACTAAAGTAAAAGGCGAAGCTCGGAAATGCCTATCCGGAGAATATTCTAATATTTCAAAACTAATTGACAGTGTAGAACGTGTATAATCATTTAATAAATCGTTTCACCAAATACATGGTGATTTAGAAAACATATATCAATGGGATAATGAAAATGGCATTTCATTCGCGACACATGTTGAGGAAACCGGCGATAAAATTTAAGATGCTTATAAAAGAAATAAGACAGGGTCCCAAGATTTCAAATTGAAGATCCTGCTAATAACCAACTAACTTTTAAAGTAGCAGTGAACAAAGACATACATATAGAAAGAAAATTAGAAGCGACATCAGTTCTACCTTCAAGCAGGCGTAATGAGGGAGAAATAAGCTCTGATAAAAATGATAAAAATAAAATTATTCTTGCTCAGGAAGACATTTCATGTCAAATTTGCCGCAAAAGAGGCCATGAAGCTTCTACATGTAGACAATTTTTAAGCCCTACAAAGTTAATGGGGCATGCGAAAACCGTTCCAGATTCAAAGGCAGTTTCGACCCGACTAAGACTTATGGTAAGCCAATAAATTATTTCAGGGGCAATCAACTTTTCGGAACCCGAGGTATGATAAACTCAATACAAATTAGAGAAATTATAATTCCACCCCAAAAGAATGCCGTTATTGCAGTAAATTAGATCATACAATAGATCTATGTCGAAAAAGAATATGTAATAAACCATACCAGCAAGCTGCCACTCAACAGAATCAGTGAAATTCCAAATCTCACCTGAATTAAAGTGCGTCGCAGGAGGTGGAAAAAAATTTAAACGCGGCTGCAGAAAAGAAAAGTATCATAAAAGACACTTTTGGTTTTCTTAGGAGCGAAAAGCAAATAACGGTAGTTTATGCGATTGTAGAGGCCAGGTTTTTAACAATAATTTTAAACAATACTTAGAGGTGCCCCATCGTCTTTGAAGTTCTTATGTAATTAACAGTTGCTTGAAAAGTGCCATTTGCACTGTTTTCTACTGTTTTCAAAGCCTAATAACGGCCCTAATAACACTGGTTTACAAAAAAAAAAAAAGGTGATGACTATTTGACAAGACCACTTTATCCTTATGTATTTTGACGCGCTGAATATGAATCCGAGGTCTATTTACCTCCATCACGCCAGGTTCAAGGTCATTTCAAGGTCAAATACAGGAAAAGCCGTGCAATGAACTTCAAAAACCTTTTACATACGTTTTTGGGGTCGCTCAATATGAATCCGAGGTCTAATTATCTCCATAACGTCAGGTTCAAGGTCATTTCAAGGTCAAATTCAGGAGAAGCCGTGCAATGAACTTCAAAAACCTTTTACATATGTTTTTGGGGT
>CAKNWT010327653.1:942-10963 GCA_932066315.1 Andricus coriarius | reverse complement strand
TATATTATTGATTAACTTGAAAATAAATTAAACTATTTTTTGTTGAAAATTCATCTTCTTTAGTTGAAAATTTGCCTTTTTTCGGTAAAAATTCATGTTCTGTATTCATAATTCAACGATTTTGATAAAAATTTATTTTTCTGATTCGAGTTCCATCATCTTAGTTCAAATTTTATTTTCTTGGTTGAAAATTCTAGAAATTTTGTCAAAACTTATTTTTTTTTTATTGAAAATGTTTTTTTTTACTAAAATGTAGTTACTTTATTTTTGCTGGAAAATTCACATCTTTCGTTAAAATTTGTCATGGTCACGAATTCGACTTTTAACGAGTTTTCAGTAACTTCATGTGTCTATAATCAGAAAATCTTGAGAATAATACTAAAAAATTTGAATAGAAATGGAACAAATTCAGGAAATGTTTTTCGCTTGATACTTCGAGTAACGTAAACATAATACAAAGTTTACTGAAACTTTTAAACAATAGAACTTCCACGCACGAATTAAAAAAATTAATAAATTAACAACTTTGGATGAGGTCAGGGATTAAAATTTAAGAAATTTAATTTAGGAATTCCAAAAAAGAAAATATTTTTAATGAAAAGTTCCCAACATTACAAAATTAAAAATTTTCAAATTCGAATGTTTAAAAAATAACCAACAGTATGAAATTTGCAACTTCAGAAGAGATTGAAAAAAATTTTAAAACAAGTTAATAAATATTTTGTATTTTGGAAGACTTGTACATATTTCAAAATACGTAAAGAAAGTAGGAATACTTAAAAATATTTCAAAGCATTTTAAAAGATTTCCAAAATCGTTGGTAAATAATCAGCAAGATTTTAAAACAATTATTTTAATTTCGCAGTTTTTTCTTTAAACTCTTAGGAAAATTTATATAATTTTTAAGATATTTTGAAGATTTAGAAGTTTTGAAAATGCTTAAAAATAATTCTAAATTTGTAAAGATTTAAAAAAACTCTAAACCAAATGTAGATTGGCGAAGATTTCGAAGAGAATGTAGACATTTTTTGAGTATTTTGAAAATTTCCAAAAGGACAATTTTCTTATTTCTAAAGACTGATCCAAATTCTAGAAAAATTCGAGTTACTTTTGAAGATATTTAAGAATTTTACACAGTTTGAATATATGAAAAATATTTGGAAACTTGAAATGTTTTCCGTAAATGTAAAGTCCTCAATATCCCTCACAGTGATTCGAATTTTTCGACTATTTTGTAAAATCCTGTAAAATAACAAAATTTACTTTAAAAAAATAATCCTAGGTTTCAACTAGTATTTTCAAAAATCGCATGTCAAAAAATTTTCGTGTCGCTGAAGGAGATTAGAAAATACGTTTTAGTTCGCATACATTTCTTAGATTGATATGTATAGTTTCATGGTATCTTAAATGTTGTCGGAATAAACAGCAATTTGAAAGATTATCAATCTCGAGACTGCGGCAGAGATTGCAAGTTGAAAAAAAAAACAATTTAATGAATATTAGATATTTTTGAAACTTTGAAAATAATAAAAATATTCAAGTGTTTTGTTAGAAATTCCTCTTTTTTTGGTTGAAAATTAATTTCTTTTTTGTGAAAATTCGTATCCTGGGGTTGCAAATTCGACTAATTTAATGGAAATGCAATATATTTCGACTTCAAATCTGCGAAATTTTAAGTTAGAAAATCATTTCTTTGGCGGGAAATTGAACTCTTTTACTGAATCTTATTTTTCTGTTGAAAGTTAATTTTATTTGCTGAAAATATTATTGTTCCATTTTTGGTTAAAAATTAATATTTAAATGAAAGCTTACCTTCTCTTTCACATTTTTTTTTTGTTTTTTTGTTTTTTGTTAAAAATTAATTTCTTATATGGAAATGTAGCCATTTTATTTTTGGTTTAAAATCTTTCCATTAGAAGTTAAAAATTTAGCTATTTAAGTACAAAATTAATTTTATTGGTAGAAAATTCATGCGTACTATTTTCTGAAGAATTCGCCTTTTTCCGTTAAATTCTACTAGTAGATATTTCATTTTTTTTAATCAAATTGTAAAGCCACCCATTTAAATATTCTATTTTGGTTAAAAATTTGTTTCTTCACTTTAAAAATTCAATAATTGGGTTGAAAATTTAGATTGTTTAGATGAAAATCCAAGTGATTGGTTAAAAATGCATGTATTTTGTTAATAATTTATTTTTCTTTGTAGGAAAATTAATCTTCTTGGTTAAGAAATTATCTTTTGGGTTGTCAATTCAACTTTTTGGTTAAATGTGGAACTCTTTTCTTGAAAATTCATTTTTTTATGTTTCATAATTTTATTCGAAAATTTATCTCCTTCATTCAAAATTTAATTATTTTTCTAAAAATGCCTTTATTTTTTTGGTGGAAAATCAACTTTTTCACTGAAGCAGTTATTTTTCCATTTTTAGGTGAAAGCTAATATTTTAATTAGATGATATTATTTTGCAGATTGAACTTTTTTGTTGAAAACTCTTCTTTTTCGTTGAATATAATTGGTTGGTAATTAGTTTTTTTGATAATATAATTAATTATTTTTTAAAATAATTTATTTCCCTATTATTCCCTTATTTTGGTGAAAATTCACCCTATTTCCCTTTTTTAAGAATTACTATTTTGGACTGTAAAGTCTCATATTCCAATATTTTCAATTATTCATGATTCACTACCGAAGCTTATAGTTGACCGCACGGCCACGTTGGCCATTGGCAACTAAGCTGACTAGAAAATTAGTTGAAAATACGTCCTATACGAATTAAAATTAATTTTTATTGTGAAAAAATTCTTTTTTTTTATTAAAATTTAACTTTTTGGTGAAAAATAAACTTTTTTTGCAGCAAATTAAATTCCTCAGTTTCAAAGTTCAACTACTTTAATGAAAAAGCAACAATTTTTGGTTAAATTTAATTGTTTGTTGTTAAAAATTTCATCATTTGTAATTTTGACTATTTGATTGAAAATTTTTTTTCCCAGATCGAAAATGGAGTAAAAAAGAAGTAATTATATTTATTCATTTTTGTTCAATATATTACATCGAAATTATTATTATTTCTGTTTTTTAATGTATATTATTATATCAATAATATGTATTTAATTTTTATTTTTTAATGTAAAAAGAATAAATCATATTTATAAACGAAATTCATTCCTAATTTATACTCTACTTATTGAAATATGCATCAATTTTTAAATAATTTGAATAAGAATCTTATTTCTAAAATATCTTGAAAAAAGGATCAGTTCGGATATTGGGAGGGTGGCTTTCTAGCATCTAGAGTCATCGTGTCCAAGAAAATTGAATTTTTAACCAAATAGTTGAATTTTCACCACAGAGTAATTTTCGACCAAAAAAGAATCATTTCTAACGAAACACAGGTATTTTTAACAAAATGTTTTGATTTTTAATGGAATTTTTTTCCGAATAGTTGAATTTCAAGCCACAATAGTTAATTGTATTTCGCGTCTCCTCCTTAAGATAAAATGGTAGTCCCCCTACTTCCGGTCAGTACATCCACGATTTTAAAAGTTAAATAGAAAAAATATGGCTTGCGTTCCTCTTCTGTTCTGCAATACGCAAGCCTTGTCATTCTTTTCTTTCGTGTCAGTCACACTAGACGTGTTTTTTAAATACTTCAATTTAATCATTATTACAATGGGAAAAGGAAAAAGGAGGAGACGCAGCAGCTCGTCGTCATCCTCTACATCTTCCAGTTCATCAGAAGATGAAATCTATACATCAAAAAAGGCCAAAAAGCTTTTCCGTAGAATTAAAAAACTGGAGAAAGAAGCAAAGAAAGCAGGGAAAGTAAAGGCGAGGCGCCACAGAGTGTCTGGTTCTGATTCGTCTATGTCAGAATCAGTAAATCCAGGTAAGCTCGTTTTCCCTTTTAGTTGTAAACATGTTTCTGGCTGGCAACATTTATCGGGCTCTAACCTGTGAAATGTTTGCTTGAGCCAATGTTTCGGGCTCTAACCTGAACGTTGTCAATAAGCATCTCGATTCGACCCAAGATTGCATCCTTTGTTATGATAAAGCACGTGACAAATTGCTTCACAGGATCTATCCTGTTTTTTAATATACTGTTCTTAATTACGGGCTCTAACCCGATAGAAATCATTGGTCTAACCCAAAAATATTTTCTTTCAAGAACTTTCTCTCAACAAGAGATCTATCCCATTTTCAATATTTGGTCTGACCAATAATATTTCTTTGAAGATATTTTTTTTTATGAAAGCTCTAACCCAGTAAAGATATTTGGTCTAACCAAAAACACTTCAAGACATTGTTCTTAATGCGGGCTCTAACCCAGTAAAAATATTTAGTCTAACCAAAAAAACTTCTTTTAAGATATTGTTCTTAATGCGGGCTCTAACCTGCTAGAATTCGATGATTCTGACATAAAAAGAATTTTATTTGCTGACTTAATATTTTGATAAGCTTTAAGCTATCTGCAAAACACATTTTTATTTTCCAGTACGAAATATTCATTTTTTCCTGTTGCCTTGATTCAGGTCCTTCTTCATCATGGTTTGATTATGATCTTACTGGCGGAGCAGATCTCTACTTTTCCGATAGCGGGAATAAGAGCACATTATTGCCTGGGCAGAAGTCTGACAACGCAGAAACCAACACTACAGACAATACTGCAAATGTAGTTTCTGTACATCCTGAGTCGACTACAGATCCAGTTCCTGGCACCAGTGCTTTTGCCAACATCGATTCTTCTGCTGGTAAGATTCTTACAACGAGCGTTCAGAAAATACTCGGAAAGCGCCTAACCGAAGATAAGACGCTAGCTCCGCCAATCCATCATGATTTTGAAGTCCGCTGGAAGGAAATAAAACAGCTCGGCTTGTCTTCTGAAGAAAAATCAGAATTGATTAAAAAATATGCTCTTCCTGAAAATTGTCAATTCTTCGCCCCGCCAAAATTGAATCCAGAATTCAGAGGGTTGCCGGAAAGTACTCAGTCCAGGGATAAAAGAATCGCCTTAAGGCAAGAAAAGCTATCGATGTGCATAGCAGCCTCGGCGAAAGCGATCTCAACCATTCTAGATGCATCGGAACCTGCAAATAATGAAGGTGTTGACAGTGCCTCTATTCTGCAACCTATATCTGATTCATGCAGAATGCTGTCAGACTTGTTTCAGGAAGAAACAGTCATCAGAAGAAGTCTGGTTTTGGTGAACTACAAGCCACCTCTTAAAGAAGCTTTAGCTGCAACTTCTCCAGATGAGTTTTTGTTTGGTTTTGATCTTGTCGAAAAGGTCAAATCGGCAAAGCTAGTCGATCGCACGTCGAACGAATTTAAACCTGTAAAGGTGAAACCTCAAACGGCTTCAAAAAACCCGAAGAGCCTGCCTCGTTACCAACACAAGAACAATTTTGTGACGCGAGGCGGGCAGAAACCGTTAAAGACTCCTCGACAGGATTTTCTGAAGAATCGTCGGTTCCAACAACCTTATCAGGCGCAGTCTCAGTTGAAGACAGGCAACAGGAACAAGGGGAATTTCAGGAGGAATTAAATAATTCAGTAAGTACGGTCGCTGGTAGGCTCAGGTATTTTATTCATGAATGGAAAACAATTTCCTCAGACCCGATTATTTTATCTTGGGTTCAGGGTTACAAAATACCCTTCCATAGAATCCCACATAAAAAATATTTCAATCATAGGAATTTTTCTATATCGGAAAAAACCCAGCTTTCTCCCTCAATTTCTGAACTTACAGAAAAGGGAGTCATAGTAGAATGTACTCCTCTGGAAGGCCAATTTCTTTCGCCTATTTTTCTAATTCCGAAACCGGACGTTTCGAATAGGTTTATTTTGAACTTGAAAAAATTAAACGAATTTATTCATACAGAACATTTCAAATTGGAAGATCACAAAGCTGCGATTAGATTAATGAGTAAAGATTGCTTTATGACAACCTTAAATTTAAAAGATGCCTTTAACACAAGCTCGGTCGACGTAAGTCATAGAAAATATCTAAGATTTGAATTTGATGGTAAATTTTACGAATTTTCTTGTGTACCTTTTGGCTTTTGCACGGCCCCTTACATTTTCACGAAGCTTTTGAGACCAGTAGTGTTCTATCTCAGAAAGTCGGGGTTTCTTTCAGTTATTTATCTTGATGATTCTTTACTAATTGGCGAAACGCACTCCCGATGCTTAAGGAATCTCACAAAAACTCTTGAATTGCTACAAGGGTTAGGGTTTTTAATCAACGAGAAAAAGAGCCTGGTTATTCTAAGTACCACTTGTCTATTTTTGGGTTACATCTTCGATTCTTCCGAAATGGTTCAGAAGCTTCCTACACCAAAAACACTAGCTATTTTTATTCGGATTGAAAAATTTCAAAAACTAACAAAATGTAAAATTCGAGACTTTGCCAAGTTCATCGGTTCCATCGTATCTTGTTGTCCTGCTTTATCTTACAGTTGGTTATATACCAAAGACTTCGAGAGACAAAAGAATCGTGCGCTTTTTCATAACGAAGGCAACTTTGATGCTCAAATCATGTTAAGATTAAATAAGAACGACCTATTATGGTGGGAAAATAATGTAGTGTCGTGTTTTAAATCTCTAAGAAACATCGAATTTGTTATCGAAGTCTTCACAGATGCTTCCCTTACTGGTTGGGGTGCTGTCTGCGGTTCTGAGAAAGTTCACGGTTTTTGGACTCAAGATGAGATTCAACTTAATATAAATGCATTAGAATTAAAAGCTGCTCTCTTTGGACTTCGCTGTTTTACTAGAAATTTAAATTCTTGTAATGTTCTATTGAGAATAGATAATACAACAGCTATCTGTTACATTCATAAAATGGGAGGAATTCAGCATGTTCATTTAAATGAGACAGCTAGAGAAATTTGGAAACAATGTAAGGAACGAAATATTTTTATATTTGCTTCTTATATTAGCTCTAAAGCAAATTTTGAGGCAGACCTAGAATCCAGAAAATTATTGCCTGAAACGGAATATGAATTAGCTGATTTTGCTTTTAGAATAATAACTAAACAATTTGGAAAACCAAATATTGATTTATTTGCTAGCCGAACAAATAATAAATGTGTGCCTTGTGTATCGTGGAAAAAGGATCCCGGTTCTGTATCAGCTGATGCTTTTACGTTATCTTGGAAAAAATACTTTTTCTATGCCTTTCCACCTTTGCAAATATTTTAAAGGTCCTTGACAAAATAAAATCTGAGGAATCTGAGGGTATTGTAATTATTCCAGACTGGCCTACTCAGCCTTGGTACCCTGTTTTTCAATCAATGCTGATCCAAGAACCGATTTATTTTGAGCCAAAAATGAATCTCCTACTTTCTTGTAATAGGGAACCGCAGCCACTTTGGAAACACCTTACCCTGGTGGCAGGAAGGTTGTCCGGCAAGCATTGAGGAAAAAAGGAATTCCAGAAGCCTCACTTGGAATATTTGTGGCTTCCATTAAGAATTCATAGATGAAGAACTATGATGTGGCTCTTAAGGAATGGTGGACATTTTCTCCATGCAGATATACAAATCCTTATAAGCTAGAAGTTTCTGAGATTCTCATGTTTCTTACTCAAGAGTACGAAAAAGGCTCTTCGTATAGTACAATAAACTTTACTAGGTCTGCGATATCCTTGATTGCAGATTCTCGAATCACCAACGATGAGAGGATACAAAGGTTTTTTAAAGGAATTTCGAGATTAAGACCAGCTCGCCCCAGATACGACCACACCTGGAATCCGCAAGTGGTTCTAAATTATTTTTCTTCAAAACCGACTAATGAAGACTTGAATTTTAAAGATTTATCCAAAAAGCTTGTGACGCTACTATCTCTCACTACAAGTCATAGAATGCAAACCTTTGCTTCTATTAAAATCAGTAATATTAGAAAGACTCCAACTTCAATTGAAATTAGGATTACAGATCAGATAAAAACGTCGGGTCGCAATAAAGCGCAACCGATTTTATTTTTACCATGTTATCCAGACAAGAAACTCTGTCCTGCGTCGGCTCTTGAATCTTACTTAGAAGCTTCCAAGTCCTCACGAAAATCTATTGGGAAATTGTTTATCTCTACCAGAAAACCTCATCAAGACGTCTCATCGCAGACCCTGAGTCATTGGGTTAAGGATATCTTAACAAAAAGCGGAATTGACACAAAAATCTTTTCTGCGCATAGTACGCGACATGCAGCTACTTCTAGTGCAAAGAATCTTGGAGTTGATTTGGATTTGATTAGAAAGACAGCGGGCTGGACTAAGAATTCAACAACGTTTGCTAGATTTTACGATTGTCCTATCGTAGAAAATAGCCTACAATTCGCCGATTCTATATTGAATTCCCATACTTAATTTATCTTGATCCAAGAAGTTTTTCTTTAACTTTCCTATTTTGATATAAAAGTATCAAATATCTGTAATGTTTCTCCATTGTAACAAATAAAATAAGTTGCCGTATTTCTTGCTGCTTTCAACATCTACCATTTGATCTATTCGGAGGAGACGCTCATACAATTAGGATCGAGCTTCACTTACAAGTAAGTTCGTTCAATCAATAAATTTTCTATCATAAAAGACAAATTTTCAACAAAATAGATGAACTTTAAAAAAAAAAGAATAGTTTAATTTTAAGTTAGAGAAATAAGGTTTTAACCAAATAAAATAATTTTTCAAAGAAATAGATGAATTTCCAACCAAGCAGATGAATTTTTAAGCAAAAACATTGAATAGCCATCAACAAATTTTTAAATAATACAATAGTTTAATTTTGAGTTGACAAGTAAATTTCCAATAAAAAAAACTAATTTGCAGTCAAAGAAATAAAACTTAAACCAAAAAGAATAATTTTCTACCAAAAAGGAATAAGTTTTCAAATTAAATATAAATTTCTAAGCAATTTTTTTCAGAACATACAATACATTTTCAACGAAATAAATGAATTTTCTACCAAAATAATTAAATTCTCATAAAATAATTGGAAAAAAATTTACTTAAATTGTTAGTTTAAAAAATTAATTTTCAACAAAAGAACTAATACTCGAGAATAGAAATCAATTTTTAACCAAAATGATGAATATTCTATCATAAAAGAATAATTTTGAACAAAAAATATGAACTTTTAATTAAATATTTTACTTTGTAATGGAGTTTTCAACCAAATAGTTGAATTTTCAACTGAAGAAGATCAATTTTCAACAAAATATGGAATAGTTGAATTTACATTTTAAAAAATAACTTTAAGAAAATGTTAACAAAATAGTTAAGTTTTGAAAAAAAATCTCATCTTCTAAAATCATCGAAAAAAAGTCTGGAAGATTGTAAAGCAATTTTTTTTTAATCTCAAAAATCTTCATAAATTGAAAAAAAACTTAGAGCGAGTTAGGAGAAGATATTTAAGGATTTCCAAAATCATAAAAGGACTCAATATTTTTTTCTGATTCGAATTTTTCATAATATTTTGGAAAATTCTGTAAACAAAACAAATTTTGCTTTGAAAATGTTTAATTCTCCTTCGCAGGTAGACATAAATATTTTTTGTACGCATGCTTTTTTTAGACTCGGCACAGCAATGTAAAACATTATCAATTTCACAACTTTGGGTGAGATTAGGAATTTTTGTAAAAACAAGTTCATAGGTTTTTTATACATTTACAGATTAAAAAACGTAAAAGCAATTCGAGTGAGTTAAAAAGATATCTTGCTTTGAAAAGATTGAAAATATTGTTAAACTTGAAAAGATTTCCGTAAATGTACAAAATATATTTAAATTTCTTCAAAAAAATCTAAAAATCTAAAAGTTGAAAATCAAGAAAATTGATTTCTAACTCCTTTTCCTTTTGACTGAGAAATATTTTTTTTTTAATCATAATGCAGGTATGCTATTTTTGCTGGAAAATTATTCTTTTAGAGTTGCAACTTCACTTCTCGCTTTTTTTGGGTTGACAATTCAACTATTAAGTTAAAAAGTAATCTTAGTTGAAGATTCAGTATTTCAGTTAAAAATTAATTTC
>CAKNWT010327650.1:0-10257 GCA_932066315.1 Andricus coriarius | reverse complement strand
AACTATCGATATAAATTAAAATATCTTTTTATTTTTTAATTCTTACAATCAAATACACAATAACGTCTATATTTTTTTTCGTCCTTGTGTTATTTATTGTATAAACAAATTGGAAAAGTGCGACATTTTGAAAATATTATATCTTATCGCCGAAGAAATGTCTCAAATAAAGTTTCCGTGTATTATAATCAATTCAGGTACACTTCAGAAATATAAATAATTACTTTAGGATTTTCTCCGATTGTTATAAACAAGTTATATTAACAAATACTTATATGAGGATCTCAACGGCAAAAAATAATTGTTTTTTGACTAAAAGTGCTCAAGCATCTGGAAGATAAAATACTTGTCACAAAATGTTACAAAATATCAACAATCACTATTTTTATAAACATTTTAATAAACAAATATTAAATATTTGCATCTTTTTCTCATCAAAGCAGTTTCAAATATGTTTTGAATGGATTAATAATCATACATGTATAAATATTAAAGATTTATTATTGTTATTAACAAATTATTAAATACATATTTGTTTCACATTTTTTCCGTATTTCAAGATTGTCGTTCTTATAAAAATAATTCAGAATCTATTTGAAAGTGAATTATAATCAAAGTAAATGTTGAAAAATTAACTGTTCTTCTTTTTAATAACATAAATTATAAAGAAATTCTATAACTAGTCATTAATCGTCATGCAGAAAGAAATTATTTTGTCTACTATATCATACTTTATACACATAATTTATAATTTATACATAATTATACGCATAATTTATTTGGTTGTTTGGAATATTTTTTAGTAGAAAAAAATAATTTTATTCTGTGTAAAAGTAACTCAGTGCTGAATTTGTTTATAATTTGCAATACTCACAATAATAAATATTTAATATCTAATGAATATGTGTGATTATTAATCAATTGAACATATATTTGGAACTGGTTTTTCGAAAAAACAATATATACCTTCGGAAAGAAGCAAAAATGTACTATTTGTTTATTAAAATGTTTATAACACATGCAATTGTTGATATTTGATACTAATTTTTTGAACAAAAAATCAACTACTTGTCTGAAAGTGTAATTACTTTTTGTTAGAAGTTAATTTTTTTGCTTACAAATTTAGTTAAAAGTTCATCTCTTTGGCTCGTTCTTTGAATAAGAATTAATTTTTCATTGAAAATTTTAATATTTAGATTGATACTTAATTTTTTGCAATTTCGCAAGTTTTGAAGTTTTAGAATTAAGAATTCTGTAATAATGATCCCTCATCTGGGAAATGTTTTCTATTTGGAACATTTAAAATTGAAAACTTGACTTTTGAATTTTAAATCATCAAAATTTGAGAATTTTTATTTATGCATTTTAAAAATTTAAGATTATTAGAGCCCGTTCCAATTTGGGATCAAAGTTTTCTACAATGAATATTTTTTTAAAGAAATATTTTGTACACGAATACTTCTTTATTACTTTCCGTTGACTATTTTCTACAAGATTATAATGCACATGAATATTTTTAAATATTTTCTGTTGAATATTTTCTACATTAATAAATAATTATTTTAAAAATATTTTTAATATATAAAAAATTTTAATTTGTAGCCTGCCATCCTAGCCACCATAAAATCTCGCATTTCGATTATTGTTAGTATCGACGGCCCCCATCCAGATATAACCGAGCCAAGCGCTTCTTATCTTAATTCATCGATTAAGAAGCTTTAAACAATTACATATGTCCAAACGGACATATATGAATCCATTAAACAATTTATTTTTAAAACTTCGTGTATGAATTGAAAAGTATATTTAACTCGTAATAATGACTATTTCAAAATAGAATTCTATAAAAAAATAGAGTTTTTTTAGTAAAAGAAATAGCAAAAGTTTTAGAAATAGGTGATTGAACATTTTTTTACGGTTTTAATTTTACATTTTAAAAAACGAATACCTAAACCGTCAGTTTTTTTATTCATTTTTTTTGCTATTAATATCAAATTTATTTTTAAATATATATATATATATATATATATATCTTTATTCCTTTCCGTCGACTATTTTCTACATTATTATTATGCACATGAATACATTTTATTATTTTCTGTGGAATATTTTCTGAACAAATATTTTCAACATTATTGAATAATTTATTTTTAAATATTTTAAAAATACAAAAAAAATTAATTTGCTACTTTTAAAAACATATAAAATATTGGGACTACAAAATTCCAAAATATAAAAATCTCGAATTCGAAAATTCCTGAATAATAAAATATCCGACACGGTAAAAGTCACGAAACTAGAAAATTAGCGAATTTAAGCAATTGAAATAAGTCGTTTTTTAATGAACATTATTTAGTTATTAAGAATACAATAATGAAATATTCAAGCAATAATTTAAAAACATTAAACATTAAGTAGAATTTTTCTTTGATCAAAATCTTTTTCATCGTATTTTCAATAAATAATATTTGGGACGACCAAAAAAATGCCGAAAAATAAAATCTTTTACACTGTAAAAATCTCGAAAAGGAAAATATTAGAAATAGAAAATCGCCAAAATTATAAAATTGCCGAAATCAAATATCCGAATTTAAAAAAGTGCCGATCAATAAAACTTATGTCCTTATAAAATTCAAGAATTTAAACAATTGGAGAAATTGTTTTAAAATAAATATTGTATATTCATTAAAAACACATAAATAAAATATTTTGATGAAAGAAAATTTTTTTCAATATTTAATTTTTTGTAATTATTGTTAGAATTTTCAATTATTCTATTCTTAATAAATAAATCATTTTTATTGAAAACAATTTTTCAATTGGTTAACTTCGGGAATTCATTAGTTTTTAGAATTTTACATTGTCGAATATTTTATATTTCGGCTATTTTCTATCGGAAATCTTAAATTTAGATAATATTATAATCTTCCGGAAATTTTCGAATTCGGTAATAATATAAACTGTCCAACAATTTAAGTTTTCGGGAATTTTATATTTCGATAGTTTTATCATTTCCAGAATTTATTTTTCGAGATTTCCTCAATTTGTTAATTTTATATTTTGGCAATTTTATCATTTCGGGAATTTTCTTTTCGAACATTTTCTTTTTCGTATTGACTTGAATTTTTTTTAATACTCGAGAAATATACTAACTTGTAGCTTTAGTAGTACATAAATATTAACTTATACTTTTAAGAAATTAAAAATATTTTTATTCAATAATGAACAAAAAAAATTACCTTATACTTTTTGAAGATGCAAAATATTAACTTGTATTTTTTAACACTTAAAATATTAACTTGCTTTTTTAAAGAATCAAAATATATTAAACATGCATTCTTTAGCAACGAAAAAAATACTGACTTTTATATGTTTTGATCGATTAAAAAATATTAATATTCGATTAGTACAAAAAGTGTAAGTCAATATATTTTTTAGTTTTAGAAATTTGAAGTTAATATTTTTATCCTGAGAAACTGCAACTTAATATTGTTCAATCTTTGTAAAAAATACCACTTACTATTTTATAAATCAAAAATAAAAATCAATATTTTATCAATTTTATGTATAACAAAAATATTAATAAATATTGAAATAATTCTGAAAATAATTAACATTTTTCGAAATTCTTGAGCTTATTTTAAAGGTAAGTCTTCATAGTATTTTTCTGAATTATTTAAACATTTTTGGAATTTTCCCCCTAGATTCTGTCTTAGAGTTAAACGTGGTTTAAAAAATTTGAAAAATTTCAACAAAGTTCGACCCTAGGCTATCTTGGAATTTTTTTGTTTAAAAAAGCCTAATAAGTTAGAAAAATAATATCGAGAATTATCTTTAAAATAAATCCAAGACCTTCGAAAATATTAATTGTTTCCCAAATTATTTCAATTTTTGAAAAAAATCGAAATTTGAAGTTTTTTTGCAATTTTGATTTATTAAATTAACATCTTGCCTGCAACGTTAGCTTATTAGACGCAATTTATCAAAACAAATTTTAATTAAATTATAAATTTTATCATTTGTACGATTACTGGGAAAAAAATCACATTTGTATTTAAAAAATTAAGCAACCTTTGAAACCTTAAAAAAATATTTCACTTGATACTTGATATCATACTTATTAAAAATGCACTTATCATTTTTTAAATTTCTAAAATTTCAATTTGAAAATATACTTTTCAGTGCGCATTTCAAAAAGAGTTAAATTTTTTAGGCCTCAAAACTAAAACTTTTTTGGCTTGAAAACCTTAAATTGGTAAATATTTGGTTTAAATTTTCTCAATTTTTGTAGGATTCTAATTTAAAATTTCACAATTTTGAAATTTTAAATCAAAATATTAAAAATGTCAGAAGAATTTCACTATTAAATCTTTTGAAATTTTATATTGAAAGCCTTGATAGACAGTTTTGAATTTAATCATTTTACATTGAAATATTTTAAATTATTTGGGTTCAATTTTAATTAGACTGGATTTAATTATTTTACACTCAAATATTCTAAGTTGCTTTTTTCAATTTTAAACATACAAAATCGTCTATTTTTTGAATTAATTAAAATTAAAAATATGTAATTGAAAGGCTTCATAGTTGTACAATTTTCAGTCTAAAAGATTTTTAATCAAACCTTTCAGAATTAAATGATAATAATTCTAAATAAAATTCAAAAAAATTATACAATTAGAAATTAAAAAGTTAAAAATTGTATTGTTCAAAATTAAAACAGATAAAAGTGAAACTATTTGAAATTCACATCTCAGTAATTGAATATATTCTATAATTTTCAATGATCACCATGTTAGATTTCGAAATTTTAATGCTGACCGTTACATTTTCAATTTTGCCCTTTCATAAGTTTTGATTTTCCAAATATAAAATAAAAGGGTGAATTGAAAAAAGTAAACAATTGAATAATTTTAAGTTTTCATAAAATTTAAATTCACTTACAAGAATAGAAATTTTAATGATATTGAGTGTGAAAAAGTTGATAAGTTAACAAAATGTAATTAAATTAATTTTTATTTTGAAAGTTTTTTCAGAATGGTTCAATTTTAAAGGTTAAAAATTGAAATTTTTTTGATTTTACCTATGAAATTAAAAATGGATTTCTTATCTTAGAAAAATATTTGACTTTGAAACATTTCATTTACTTTTTAATTTTTCAAACTCAAATGCTTGCGAGTCGAAAATTATTTAAATGAGAAAGTTATCAATTTCAAAGTATTCAATTTTCAACGTTTTTAATTAGAAATTTTACAATTTCAATTTCTTTAAATTTTAAATATTACAATTTTCCAAATTCTAGTCTGAAAATATTCAATTTTTAAAATGTATGTATTCTTCTATTTTAATCTACAATCGTTGAATTTTGAGATTCTTTAATGCAAAAAAATTGTTTAATTTTGAACACAAGCAATTTAAAACGATACAATTTTAACTCCTTTCTAATTAAGTTGTCTAATTTTCCAAATTTAAGTCGTATTTTTTTTATTTTGAGATATTCTGATTTTTAATGTTTAAATTTCGAATTATACCCGACACTCGGCTTAGGAACTTGCGACTCTCGCCTCGGAAGGGCCGCAGTGCGTGAGTACTCAGTCGAGTATATTCCGCAATATTATGCATGCCAATTGGAAACGTTTCAGGCAGCCCTGACTGTTGATTTTCGATACTCCCGATTTAAGAACAAGGCTATTTGCAAGCAGCCCCCGACATTGTTCCTAAACCGAGAGTCATGCGTATTCCATCTTAGATGTTTTTATTCAGAAATTATACAACTTCAATTAATTTTCATTCCATTCGAAATATTCTTTTTCAAAATTTTACCCATTCTAAAACTATTTGATTTGTAAGGTTCTAAATTCAAAATTGCTCAATTTTTTCAAATAATTTTAAAGGCTTTGAATTCAAAATTATTAATTATTGATTATTGTTTCAAAACTTATTTAAACTCAATATTTAAAAATTTGATTAATAATGGATATTTGAGGTGTTTATATTTTTGCTACTAGGAAATAATTTTTGTTGTTGTAATAAATATAATAAGTAATTAATTTTCTTTATGATTGTTTCAGGAAGCGGATATGGCTATAGCATCAATGACAATAACGTCAGAGCGTGAACGTGTAATTGAATTCAGCAAACCCTTTATGTCTCTTGGCATCAGCATTATGATAAAAAAGCCTGTGAAAACAATTCCAGGAGTCTTTAGTTTCCTAAATCCACTCAGCAAGGAAATTTGGGTCTGCGTAATTTTCTCCTATATTGGGGTTTCAATTGTACTCTTCATCGTATCCAGGTCTTTAACTTTACTTAATTTTTCTGTGAAACTGATAATTTCAGACCTCGGACTCACTTCACAAATAAAAAAATAGTTTAAATAATATAAAAGGCATTAGGCCTCACAGTCATCGCATTAGTTGCATCAGGTTGCATCATGCGTCCCAATTCCAACAGAGTTGGTTCATGCAGCCCTGCAAGCCATGCCCGAAACCGTTCTTATGTCCGGAGTTGAGTGTATTAAACTTATGTGCAGTTCGCGTTTAAAGCTGTATAGTTCAAAATCAAAAAGTGTGCAATGAAAAATTAACTTTATTTTTTAGGCCAAATGTCCAGGTTTATAACGTAATATTTTGAAAGTATTAACAATTAACTTTAATGTTGGTTTAAAATTTTATTCCTCAGTCTATAAACTAACAAAAATAATATTTATTTATCGCAGAATTATTAATATAGAACCCTATAAGAAAATCCAACTATTTTTAATTTAAAGTTTATTCTTTATGGTTGATAACTCAATTTTGAATCAATTTTTTTGGTTAAAAATGTTTGGTTTAGAAAAACGGTTTAAAACTGTTTGGTTTAAAATGAATCTGTCTTAGTTGATTGTTTAAGTATTTACTTGAAAATTCATTTTGTGGGATAAATCCAACTGTTTTTTATTTTAAATTCAAATATTTTTTGTTGATATATCAACTATTACATTTTTTGTTTAAAATTCATCTTTCTTGGTTGAAACTTCTCTTACTTGATTGAAAGTAGAACAATTTTCTCAAAAATTTTTTTTTTGGTTGAAGATTCATAATTTCAGTCAAAAATTCGATTTTTTTTATAAAAATTAATTTTTGAACTATTCAATTTTTATTAACAATTTATCTTTTCGTAGTAGAAACTAAACTACTTGGTTGAAAATTAATTTTTTTCTTGAACGTTCATATTCTTGGGCTAAAAAATCAACCTTTTTGTAGAAAATTTTTTTTTTGACAAAATTCGACATTTTGGTAGAAAAGTTATCATTTTGGCTTCAAAATTCAACAATTTGTCTGCCATTTTTTTTTTCTCGAGTGAAAAATTTTTTTTGGGTTGAAAATTCATTTTTCTGGTTTAAAAATTAGTCTCTTTGTGTATAAATTGCACCATTTTTGTTAAAAATGCTACCATCTGGAGGAAAATTAATCTGTTTCGGTTTAAAATCAACTTTTTTGTTGCAAATTCCACAGTTTTGTAGAAAATTCGTAATTTTAGCTCTAAAATTTAATAATTTGGTTAAAATTTTTTTTTAAATATGCCTTTTATTGGTTAAACGTAACTTTTATAATAATAAATCAAAATATTCTTTTGTTCAAATATCAACTATTACAGTTTTCGAGAAAACTTCATCTTTTTATGTTGAAAGTTTCATTTCTTGGTTGAAAGTTGAACTAATTTCTTAAAAGTTAATTTTTTTGGTTAAAAATTCATCATTTTAGTTGAAAATTTGTTTTTTCATTTAAACAAAAATTTTCAACCTAAAAAATTTAAGTATTCCATTATTCATTGACAATTTATTTTTAGCAGTAAAAAGTTCAACTATTTGCTTGAAAATTAACTTTTCATTGAAAATTCAACTTTTTATGTTCAAAGTTTTATTCCTTGATTGACGGTTGAACTACTTTCTTAAAAGTTAATTTTTTTGGTTAAAAATGTATAATTTTAGTTGAAAAATTGTTTTTTTTATTCAAACAAAAATTTTCAACCTAAAATTTAACTATTCCATCATTCATTGACAATGTAATTTTTAGCAGTAGAAACTTCAACTATTTGCTTGAAAATCAACTTTTCGTTGAAAATTCGTCTTCTCGGGTTGAAAATTCAATAGTTTTTTTTAGAAAAGTCGTATTTTTGGAATCAAAATTCAACAAAGAATTTCATAGAAAATTTGATAGTTTTTACTTCAAAATGCAAAAATCTAATTGACATTTTTTGCTTTCTCTACTGACAATTTTTGTTCGTGTTAAAAATTTGAATATTTGTTTGAACATTCATAATTCATGCTTCAAAATTCATACAAATTAATTTGGTTTGGTTGAAAATTAAACTTTTCGTTGCAAATTCAACTATTTTGTAGAAAATTCATTTTTCGGCTCGAGAATTCAATAATCTAGTACAAAATTTCTATCTAGTAAAAAATTAACTTTTTTATGGCCTTTTATGGTAAAAAAACAAACAATTTTTCGTTGAAAATTCATCTTTTTAGGTTGAAAATTCCATTCCTTGGTTAAAGGTTGAACTACTTTAAAAAAAAAACACAATTTTTTGGTTGGAGATTCATAATTTTAGTTGAAAATTCTTTTTTTTTTTTTGTTAAAAATAATGTTTTCATCTGAAAATTTAACTATTCCATTATTTATTGAAATGTATCTATTCGTAGAGCGAAATCCTACTATTTGGTACAAAATTAAATAGTTTTGTAGAAAATTGTTTTTTTTTTTAATTAAAAATTAATGTTCTTGAATGAAAATTGAACTATTCCATTTTTGGTGGAAAATTAAAATGTTTGGTAAAAATTTAACGATTTAATTAAAAAACTATGTATTTGGTAAAACTTCATCTTTTTTAGTTGTAAATTTAACCATTTAGTTGAGAATTCTACCTTTTTGTGGAAAGATCATCTAACCCACATAGCACTCCACCCGAAAAAACCTGGTCTTTTCTTGGGGCTTGGTCCACGTGGCCGTAAGAAAAAGCCAGGTCGGTCCCAGGTTTAGACCTAGGGGAAAACTGATTAAGAATTCCACAGTTTAGTTGGCAATTAATCTGTTTCAATTGACGATTAAACTATTTTTTTTGGGATATTCCTCCTTTTTTGTTCAATTCAACTGCTTTTTATTTAAAATAAAAATCTTTGCTTTGTTAAAATACCAAATATTACATTTTGCGTTAAGAATTCATCCTATCTCGTAAAAAAATTTAAAAAATTAAAAGTTTAACTAATTTATTGATTCATAAACAAATTATTAAAATTACTCAAATTTGAGTTTTTACAGTCCATACTTGTAGAGAATTTTATTGCGCATTTTTTTTGTATCGTAACCAAATTCGAATGTTGTTTCGTTTTTTAGTTATTTGAGGAAAACGGAATTTTTCTCCCAGAAAAAATTCAATACGTTTTTGCGTTTGACTCGCCAGATCTTTAAAGAAAAATGATATTTTTTCGTGAAAATTCAATTTAAACATTCCTCAACATATTCTGCGACTGTTAGAGTGTTTAGGAACTTCAAAAAATATTACAGGGTCGCTTGGTGAATTTTCAAAAGTATTTTCTTCAAAATCTTGGATGCATATATACAAACGAAAAAGTTGTGTAAGGAAGTTTTAAATTTCGACAACTGTCAATGAGAAAAATTTTCCTTAGGGATAAAAGAAGTGTTTTCAAAAAGTTTTAGATCTTTAGCTATTAGAAGAAAAAACTGAGGGCGATGTGAAAATTTTGTACGGTGTGCTGCGCTCGGCTTCTTTGTTCGTACGAGAAAAACAATCCATTTGTTAACACTCGGTTCAGACGAGATTTATACTTGTTATATCACTGTACCTCTAAAAATAACTTGAGTATGTTAATCAATAAAAAAATGTTTTGCAATATTTCTTGCATGTCAAGAATAAATCCTCTTATTTCAAAAATTAAAATAAGCAGTGAGCGTCACCAGCAATATCCTAGCTGCCGCGCTATGTTCACGCGATTCGAGTCGAGCGCAGCACACCGTACATAATTTTCACATCGCCCTCACTTTTTCACCTTGATGAATAAAAATCTAAAACTTTTTGGAAAAACTTCTTTGTTCCCTAAGGAAGATATTTCTCACTGGAAGTTGTCAAAATCATCCAAGATTTCGAAGAAAATATTTTAAAAAATTAATTACACGGTCCTGGAATGTTATTTAAGCTTCGTGAACACTAAATATAATATTTTTGAAGGAAAAAGAAAAAAATACTGATATAAGC
>CAKNWT010327649.1:0-13131 GCA_932066315.1 Andricus coriarius | reverse complement strand
CCTCGTCAGATATCAAAAAGCAAAAAAGCCCCGTTGAGAAGTTCGCCAGGTTCTTTATAGTCTCGCACTATTCCCACTCCTCAATTTTTCCACCACCTTCCCCTAATGTCTATTCGCCGCTCTGTCTCATAGCCTCACGGCCACGGATTAAGTGTGTGTGATGTATACGTGTTGTGTGTAAGCGGGGCACAGAATCAGAAAGAAAGAGGAAAAGAAAGAGAGAGAGAGAGAGTAAACTTCGAGAAGAGAACAAGATAAAAATGACGAATTCAAGCATGCGT
Organism: Andricus coriarius; assembly: GCA_932066315.1. Taxonomy (NCBI): domain Eukaryota; kingdom Metazoa; phylum Arthropoda; class Insecta; order Hymenoptera; family Cynipidae; genus Andricus; species Andricus coriarius. The sequence goes on along the minus strand of CAKNWT010327649.1, from coordinate 12,850 downwards.
GTATGCGTGGGTGTAGGTTTCTGTCTGTATCCGTGCACGTAATAATTTTACCTTTGTGCGGGAGAAACAAAACTTTGGTTTCCCAGGTAATCAAGGCCTTGGTGTCACCAAGCTCATAAGTTTGGCCTCTGTTTATGGATTTATCCATATCCAGCGAGACACAGCGTGCGCAAAAATTATCGAATCACATTATGTTAAAACTGACGCTTTATTGCAGATTATTAATTTAATTTTACCCAGTAACTCAAGTATCCATATTTTCAGTTTTCTTTACAATTCTACGTATATTTTCAAAGCTAACCCATTTACAAAGTATCCTAATTTATAATTAAATAATTAAACGCATTGCTTCTTTATTCGTAAATACCAGCTAAATTTATTTTAAAAAGTTACAAAATAAGACCACACAAGAAACTTTGAATTCGACTTTGTCGGCGATCGTGGTGTGAACTCGATATGATTCGCAAACATTCCTCGCTTCTTGATTATAATTCGCAATGAAAGACGTTTGTGTCAAGTCGCCGCCGTAATACATTTGAAATTTTAAACAAACATCGATAAACTCATCAAATTTCTTACGGAAATTCCCCTTACGGAAATTCCCCAACCGGACCGCCATATAACAAGGATATAAACACCTTTTTTCCTCTTTGAAATGAGAAATATCACTTTCAAAAAAAACCCCACATCAATTTAATGGATTATCGATATTTCTTTTTACACAAATTTATCAATTTTTTGTTGAAACTAATTCTGTCCGGAACACCATCCCCCCTGCGATGATTACGTAATATATGGATGGCCCCTAAAAGCGATATAAACTTTCCCCACTCCCTGCAAGGTAAGAGCCGTCTCTCAAGTCTTAGGACTGTCTGGTTATTATAGTCGATTCATTCAAGGCTACGCCTTTGAATGATCTCATCAAAAAAAATATTGAATGGAGATGGGAAAAAGAGCATCATTAAAGTTTCCATGAAATCCGAAATTACCTTTGTCGAGAGCCTTTCCTTCAATATTCAGATTTTAAAAAATAATTTAAACTCACCACAAATGTTTCAGAGTACGCTGTGAGAGCCATCCTATCAAAAGAAAAAGACTGGATGACATGCCTATCGCCTATTACTGAAAGGCAATGAACGCTCGTGAAATAAGCTAGATACGATCAGGAGGAAGCCTTTCGGTACTATATGGAGTGCAAAATTTCCGGCCCTACCTTTAAGGGAGGAAATCCATATAAGCATGTGGACATCAGTCCGTTAATCGGATGCTCTATGTTGAGGACCCGGGCGCCAGACTAATTAAGTGGCGAATGAAATTTAAAAACTACGAATTTATTTTCGAATACAAGGTAGATAAATTAAATCCCCAGATCGAGGCCCTGTTTTAAAATCGTGTGCTCGATGAGCAATCCGACGGTGATGCACTTAGAATCCAGTCCAAGCAACCCCCCCCCCCCCTTCACCGTGCGGACGGACTCACAACCCCTTGCGGCAGTTCAGAAAAATCCGAGAAATCTCGAAGACATTCGAGTTCTCGAAAGTTTTGAGCTGCTTGAAAGTTTCGGGTTCTCGAAGCTTTTGAAACTAACCAGAATTTCTTCAAACCTGGTACTAGGGGGGTTTTCGAATTGCTAACAGTGATTTAAGAATCAAAAGTAAGAATTAGAGAGTTTTTATCCAAAAAGGCGACTAAATATTTGAGAATTTCAATAAATTGACAGATAAAAATGTAATAAACTGTCGGATTTCCATGAGACTCAGTACACTAGTTTTTTTCGGGCTTCTGATTATAAATTTAGTCGAAATTTGGATGAAATTTATTATATTCAGGGATGTGGTCAGTTAATTGAATTTTTACAGAATTTGGTCATCATTTTGGATGAAAAATCTTTGATTTTTAATTTTTATTTTAAAATCGCTGTTAGCAATCCGAAAAACCTCGTAGTATCGGGTTTGAAAAAATTCTTGTTAATTTAAAATGTTTCGAGAACCTGAAACTTTTGAGCAGCTTACAACATTCGAATAGCTCGAAAGTATTCGAGTACTTGACAGTTTCGAATTCTTAAAGGGGTCCGAGTTCTCGAAAATTTCGAGTTCTCGAAGAAAATTCGAGTGCTCGAAAAGTTTCGAGCTTTTTAGAAAGCTCGATCTTGACTCGACTCAGCTCGACTCGAACCTGATCGAGCTCAGCTTGACTCGACTCGAAAGCAGGTGACACTGCATTTTTAAGAAAAAACATTATTTCATCGACTTTTTCCAGACCATTTATTCAGAATTTTGTAGATAAAAATGACGTTTTGGAAACAAGCCGATTCCCTCATCAGATTATCTATAATGAAATCTGAATAATTAGATACATATTATGCAAGAAAATATATCAAACATAATGTTGAAATTAATAGAAATGTAAATTACAATACAATAAAAGGTGTTTCGTGTTTCTTTTTCAGCATTCTGGTCAATGTTTCTATTTTTAAAACTTTAAAACGTTTCGCCCTTCAACGTAGTGCCTCATCAGTTACAAGTTAATGAAAACATCTAGAACAAAATAGGCGAACGAGGAGAGACTCCATTTTATACAATTCTTCTCAATTTTATTTGTCCAAAATTTTATGTCAAAGAATTTTTGTCGAATAATAATTGTAATTTGAAGGCTATTACTGTTTCCATCCACGGCTTAGTTTATGTATTAAAGTGTTGACCCACAAAAAATGTAAATTAATTAATAATAAAATAAAAATACCTAGTGATGGATGGAAACGGTAATAGCCTTAAAATTACAATTATTATTCGAGAAAAATTATTTGGCATAAAATTTTAGACAAATAAAATTCAGAAGAATTGTATAAAATGGAGTCTCTCCTCGTTCATTTATTTTGTTCTAGATTGTTTCATTAACTTTCATTAACTTCATTAACCGTCCTGGTCGAAAACCTTACATCTTTTTAAATACGTATTTACTTTTATTTTTATATACTTTATATATTACTGGTCCTAATTATTTTAAAAATGAGCATTCTAGTTATATTGGGAATGACTAGTTTAATCCGTTTTTTGAGAAAAAAAAAATCGATTTCATCTATCCGTTTATGCTTCCCAAATACTAACTAACTTTTTGCGAAATTTCGAAGGTATCATAATTCACTATTCTATTAATTACCATTATGTTTGATATATTTTCTTGTCCAATATGTTTCTAATTATTCATGTTTCATAATAGATAACCTGATGAAGGAATCGGTCTGATTCCAAAACATCATTTTTATGGACAAAATTCTACACATGATTACGTAATGAGGCAAACAGTATACCCTCCCCCCATGTAATCATTCGAAATCATACACATGACCCCACCCCTGTTCCCCCCTTCCGATGATTACGTAATGTGTGGTTGGCCCCTAAACTAGCGAGAGAGGGAACAGAGCAAGATTCCGTACAAGGAACCAGCACCTTCTAGACAGAAAGTTTAAGTTTTCATCATAAGTACCCTCCACGACTGCAACAAGTCATAGTGGATATCAGCCCATCTCAGAAGGACAGCGAAGACAGTGATGTCGAGGAGATTCACGAATTTAATGCGAAGGATTCCGAAAAATCAATAAACAAGTTTAACGAATCCCTCGCAGAGCACCAATCCTGGTTCTGGGTTAATGGAGGTATTGTTCCGTTATACAGATTCCTTGGTCACATGTCTATGAAGGTAAAAATGATGAAGGACTTTTGGAAGAATTGAAAAAGCAAGATTTTTGCAGAGAATTTTCTGATGACAGATTTACGCTCAGAGTGAACAGCATCCTAAAGGCTTTCGAAGAAAATCGGAAAGCCCTGCAGGAGGTCGGCGAATAGCGTGCGTTTCACGGGCGTGCGCGAAGAAATTAATTCTCATATGATAAAAGACCCTGTATCAAAATAGGTCTCACCAGTTTCAAAACTGAACGTTAAGGTACTTTATATAGACCCTCCAACACCCCAGAACGTAAAAGAAGGATTCTCAGAAATCTGTTTACATAAAACTAAAGAGCCTAACATAAACCGCCAATGGAAAGAGCCATTGACCTAGGAGTTCGATTGCCAAGCTCCTGGTGGCTACCAAGCTGCTTGATCTACGAGACCTCTGGGAAAGCCGACCTCAGAAGGGGCAAGTCCTGATCACCCATAACGGTCGATACAAAACGAATTATATAGCTGTAAAAACGAGACGTTTCGATGATCTTGACTAGAAGGACGTGATTGCTGGTCTAGAGGAACTTTTCCTCCCTATAGAAAAATATATACCGAAAAAATGCCATGTGGCAATTTCAGGGGAGTTGCTTGGTTCGCTGGCCAAAAATAAAATGCGCGACACCTTTGCCACCATTCTCTGGTGTGGTAATATCCAGAGCACTCTTTGTCATAGTAAAATTGTATTCGTGACGCCAAACGGATTACTCAAAATTAAAAAAAAGCTCATTTCGGACAACACCATGAATATGAGTTAGAATTCAAAAATATCTCCAAGGGCCATCACAAAAAATTCAAATCAGATCCTTTGCCAGAAAATCATCCAGCTGGCTCCTGAAAAAGCAGCCAATATATCAAAAGTATCGGAGATGACCCTGCCCGAGGTGAAGCTATTGGTGCAAATGCTTCAATCCATGTGAAGTGATTAGTGATTGTCAGTGATACCTTCAAAACAAAAGAGAAAGAAAATTCCCCTAAGTGTTCAAAAGCTAAAATTCCAAAATTTCGAAAGTGGAACTGTAACATTTAAAGAAATTTCACTCAAATGCACCATATTCTCTATACTACGTTTGAACCACTACACAGAAGCAGCTATGATTGAATATAAATTACATTAGTATTTGATATAATGACTTAGGCGATTGTGTGAATAAAGAGTTCAAAAATCACTACTAAACCTGTATACGTCTGGACAAAAAGCGTCTAAACCGGCGATAGTTTAAGTCGTGACATGTTCCGAGAAGTTATCTCATAAGTTTATAACCTTCTAAGATAACTTATAAATTTTACTGTAAGAAAATAATTAATATAACTCTGATGGGAAAAGACTCTTCATTTTTACCCCGTTATTAAGGACAATAACAAAAATGTCCACGCTGGCTATGTTACGTACTGTCCTGGTGGGTGCATTTCCTTATCTCCCAGCGTCCTTTCTATGCGAGCAAAATATTTATTTGGACAACTAATAATATAATAATTAACCCTTAATTATAATATTTGATGATAATTCACAGTCATAAACTGCTGAAATAAATAATCTACATTAGAAAAAATTAATAATTATTAGTCAATCAAATTCAAATTATATTTAACAAATATTAAATGAAAGGAATCAAATTTGTCTTTGAGTCACATTATGACAGTCAGCATTTTTTAGAAGGCAACGATCCCTAATATAGCTTCCTTCCATGAATCATATCCAAATTGTCGATCAAAAATAAAAATTAAATATAGTAAAATTCTTGGGAAAATGCCCTACCTCACCCACGTATTTGTACCTTCAGGCCGATCACACCCCGAGATGAAGAACTACGGAATCCGAAAAAACACGGTGTCTCATGCCCGTCTGCACTCGACGCGGAACTGAGCTGGACCGCGACTTCATTAATAATTCAATTTAGACATTGGCCAGGAACGTATCCCGCCAGACGAGCCGGGACGGCATCGAATGATGGCTTCATCGACCTAATTTGACAAATTTAATTCACTCACACAGACAGATTTATGGACGGACGTATGGCACTTTTGGATCTTTAGTCGATCAAATACAGAGCGCGTATTTCAGTAAAATAACTGCATACAGACGTGTGGCCATGTTACATCGTTTCCCAAAAACCTATCTGTTTTCTATTCCATTTTCTTTAAATTTGAATACATTAGAATCAAAACCAGAGTCAGTGCGTCAGTTATTCAAATGAAAACACTGTTAATTATTGAGATTTAACGGTAACAGGACAGTCGAAAATAGAAACATCTTGAATCAATAAAATGGTAATCACGATCCCACGAAATTAAACAAATTATTCAAATTAATTTGACAGCTTGAAATGAAAATGAAAAGCAATGAAAATTCGTAGTAAAAAATACAATGATGCTATAATTTTTTATTTTAATTTTGATTCAACTTCAGGCTACAAGGATTATTATGTTTCATTTTACACTTTTTCCATTGAATTAATTATACGCAGTCTGCAGTGAATCGCAATTTGCAACAACTTTCATTAAAAGGTTTGGAAAGATTGGGTAATATCTATCTGCCTTCTATATTCCACAAAGAATCCCAGTATACTTCAGTATTGCAAAAAAGTCACCATTTGATGTTGATAACACAGCATGTTCATGGTTTGGCATGATATAAATTTACCATTTCCTGCAAGCAATTGAATTTCTTTATCGGCGGGAAAATAGTGTCTTGTTAACTCGGATTGCCGCTTCTGATTTGGCTCGGGAATTAGCCGAATATATCCAAATTGTCCAAGTGCATATCCCAGTACTTCATGACAAGGCGTCTTGTCCAGAGAAGAACTGGACCTGACATCAAGAGCAGACTACTAAGAAGAAGTCCGGGCAGGTCCATCTTGTCTGGCACAAGAAGAAGAACCAGGATACCGTTTGTCATTGGGATTCCATTCTGACTCTAGTGAATCGTAATTTTCAAAAGCTTTAGTAAAACTGTTTGGGAAGATTGGTTGATTTTTTCCTACTGGACAACACCTTATTTCATCTACAGTCAAATAATCAACTGCGCCGCTTGTTATATTTATTTTTATTCGCGAATTACTTTCATCTGTCCTATATATTCCATGAAGAGTCCCACTATAATCCAATATTGCAAAAACGTCACCACTGGATGTTGATAATACAATATATTCTTGGTTTGGCCCAAGCATATAGTTCGTATGATCTATACGCATTCGAATTGGTTCATAGGCAGTAAAAATGCATCTTCGAAACTCAAATTGCTGGTTCTGCTTTGTGCAAGGAATAAGCCGAACATAGCCAAGTTGTTCTACTGTACATCCAATGACTTGAAAAGAAAAAGGCCTTCCTGGAGAGGATCTGGACCTGGCACGAAGAGGAGGCTCCTGAGGTGACGTCCGTACAGGTGAATGTTGTCTGTCAGAAGTAGAAGAGCCAGGGTTATATTCTCTATTTGGCTTCCATTCGGACTGTAATGAATTGTTTTTTGATAAAGCTTTAATAAAAGTTTGGGGAAAGATTGGGTGACTTTCGCCCACTGGACAATCTCGAATTTCTTTTGGGGTCAAAATATCAATTACGCCACTTATCATATTTAATTTAATTCTCAAATTATGTGTATTTTTCGTACATATTGCACGAAGAATTCCACTATACTCTAATATTGCAAAAATGTCACCATTGGTTGCTGATAATATAATATGTTCCTGGCTTTGCACGGAAATATAGTTCCCTGATTTTCGCAACCTAATGGGTATACCAGCAGGAAAAACGTATCTTCGAAATTCGAATCGCTTGTTCTGATTTGTGCGGGAAATAAGCCGAATGTAACCAAGTTGTCTAAGTGCATATCCAAGTACTTTAGGTGAAGGGGGCCACCCAGGAGGCGACCTGGTGTCGGCATGAAAAGGAAGTTCCTGAAGAGAAGTCCGGTCAGGTGAATTTAGTCGGTCAGAAGAAGAAGAACTAGATTTACGTTCGCTATCAGAATTATATTCGGATAGTAGTGAATCGTTATTTGCTGAAGCTTTGATGAAATTTTTGGGGAAGATTGGGTGACGTCTGCCCACTGGACAGTCTCGCACTTCATCTAGGGTCAATTTATCAACTTCGCCGCTTATCATATTCACTTTAATTCTCGATTTACCTTGACCTGTCCTATATATTGCAAGAAGTATCCCACTATGATCTAATATTGCAAAAATGTCTCCATTGGATGCTGATAATACAATATGTTCTTGGTTTGGCACGGGAATATAGCTCGCTTCTGGTCGCAGTCTAATTGGATAACCAGCAGGGAAAACGTATCTTCGAAATTCGAATCGTAGATTTTGATTTGTGCGGGGAATAAGCCGAATGTATCCAAGTTGTCGAAGTGCGTATCCAAGTACTTTAGGAGAAGAAGGCCTAGCAGGAGGCGACCTGTCCCTGGCACGAAGAGAATGCTCCTCGGGAGCCTGAAGTATACGGCGAGAAGGAGAAGAGCGACGATGAACCGAACGGCGAGTGTCAAGGCAATTTCTGCTTGACTGAGAACTTATCTCTGCGAAAAGAAATAAAGGTTAATGTTTCTTGTTAAAGAAACTTAAAAAAAGAACTTGATACTTTGTTCTTGTTTTCGGCATAAAATACTTCCAAATTATAAGAAAAATTTTTATAAAGAAAACTTGTGCCATACAAATTTCAGGTTAAAATTGTTGAGGCTCACTGTGTTTGAATTTAACACAACTCATTGTTTGGTTTCCGTTTTTGGAATTTATTCTGAATTCCTTAAAAATCACCTGGAGTTCTTGTAACCTTCATGAAATTCTTTTAAATTCATTTAAATTCAAAAGAACATCAGTCCGATTACTAATGCACGTTAGCCACTTCTAGATAATTTCAGTACCATTTTGGTTTAGAAATTATTATGATGGCAAAGAACTGTATTCAAATCAAAATTTCACTTGCAAATAACTTCTTCTTTTCTTAACATTGCAACCTTTTTGTGGAAAAAATTATTATTTCGTTCAAAATTTTGCTGCTTGGAGTGTAAGTTCAACTCTTCGTTCGTAAGACCAACTGTTTGGTGAAAAATCGAAACATTAATATCTTTCTGTTCCACTATCTGGCCGAAATTGCATTTTGATTGGTTAAAAATGATCTTGTTGTTCTAAATTAGGCTTTTCAGTTTGATAATTCAACCATCCACGAATAAATTCGTCTTTGTAGGTTTATCATTCAACTATTTGTTTAAAAATTCTATTGTATTGCTAAAAAGTAATTTCTTTGTTGTAAGCTTAGTAGTATATTATCCACAAGCTGGAAGAAGAAGGTCATTAGTGATACATGTATGATTTTAGTGAGAGTCGTATTAGCCGATCTTAAGAGCCGCTTTTCAAGTTCGTTGGTATATAATGGCCATTATACCAATGACGTCGGCATGCCTCGTGACGAGGAATACTGAGCCTGGGTTGATTTCGCCTCGATCATTCCTCGGATCCGTCTCGTCTTCTCGGGCCCATTCCTCGGTTTGTACCGTTACATTCTTCCTCATCCCATCTCATCCTTCCTCATTCTCGCCTCAGTATTTCCGAGGAATGCGACAGATGTGCGCGGGTGGAGCGGACAGCTTGCGGGAGCATTATTTTGCCGCTCTGAGGCGCTAATGCTAATTACTGTTCTTTAATCAATAGTTAAAGTCGAAATATGATTACATATTATACTTTTTTATGCATTACTGATTAATTTGATATTGAACACGAATATGTTATGATAAAAAAAAAAAGAGGAAAGAAAAATGAGAAGGCAACTAACCGAATCGCCTTTCTTCTCTTTTTTATTTCTTTCGTCTTTTTTATTTTTATTACTTTGAAATCACAATAAAAAAGCATGGATAATATTTACCAACGTTTCGGTGCTCACAGAGCACCCTTATCAAGGTAAGAAACTTAGACCAGGTGGAAACAGCAACGAAAACACGATGCTACCTCCTGGATACCCAAGAACGAAGTGTCACTTACGTTGACTTGAATGTTGGACGTTAAATGGGATTTTGAATTTGATTTTAATATTATTTAAGATTCTTAAATTTCGGTTAAAAGATTGTTATATTTTTAACTCATTTGGAATTTGAAGAATTCAGCACTAATTTAATTTTTCATATTTCAAAGTAGAATTTTAAAATATCGTGCTGTCTAATGTTTACGTTTGGTAAATAGAATATATTCATCGGGACATTTGAAAAATCGAAAGTCCGTACCTAATTGAATTACTCTGTCTATTACATATTTTTTAAATTTTATGGAATTTGAATTTATAATAAGTATGTTTGTATATTCTTGTATGTATAGTTGTATATTCATGTATGTTAAAGATTGTATACTTCGGAAATGCCTTAACACTGAAAAGTTTTCTTTGGGGTCCCTCGTAACGTGTATATGTTAGGGTTTGGCTAACACGAAATGAAAGTTCTTTAATTGCAGAGTTGTGGCAAAATCGTGAATGTTTTTATTGTTTCTTAATCTGCATAATATACCCAATTTTCGCAATTTTTTCAGAATTTTTATTCAAGTTCATATTGGAAAAATTGAATCTCTCAAGGATTCCTGAAAAGGAAAAAAATATAACAGATCCAAAATTTATGAATAATTTGTTTAGCATAGAAACACTTTCTTATGTTCAAAATGTACTGCCGAAACATTGAAAAATCAAATCGTTGAGAAAGAAAAACAAATTTTTCGGAAGCACATTCTAAACATGAGAAAATTTTTCTATGCTGAACAAAATGATGTGCGGAGCTTCTAGACTTTTTTTCATTTCAGGTGCTTATGCAAAAATTAATTTTTCCTACAGCAACTCAAGAAAAAATCTGAAAAAATTGTGAGAATTAGCCATATTATGCAGATTAAGAAACAAAAATAACATTTATGATTTTTCCAAAACTGCAATTTAAAAATGATTTTCTTTCATTTTAACTTCGCCCAACCGCAAGATATGGATTAATGATCAAAACTGTTTAAAATTCCCAAATATTTCACAGTAATTTTAAAATTTCACATAGATTTTGCATACACTAAAAGGCTTTTCGGAATTCACCAAGCTTTCCAAATGTTTGAAGGTTTCACAAAAATTTCAAATATTGTAATATTTTCAAATTATTACAAAAGATTTGGAAAATATTTCACTAGTATTTCAATAAATTCTTAAACTTTTTAAATGATTTTAAAAAATTTCACATAGATATCAAAGAGTTTGCTAAAATTGCAAAAGATTTCAAAAGATTTTACATAGACTTTGCATACTTTAAAGAGTTCAAGGAATTTACAAACATTTCCAAGTATTTCAAGTATTTCAAAAACATTTAAAATATTTTAATATGTGTTAAATTCTTTAAACTACAAATTATTTGAAACTCTACCTTAAGAGGTACCTTGATCCACTTTGCATGATAGATTTATGAGATGGGATATGGGAGTGCGTTGGAGCTGCCCAGGTTATATGCTAAGGGAAGAAATAGGGTAAGCAAAATTGGTTAACAGGCAAGTGAAAAGAGCCTGGAACTTAGAAGAGAAACCAAGAAGGGGAGATTGAAGCAAAATTGCACAAGCGCGTGCTCGGGAGGTTATGGACAAAGAGTGAAGGGGTAACGCGGGGCGTTCAAAATGGGAGAATGAGAGATATATGAAATAAGGTTTAAATATGGTATGAAAGGGAGGGGTAAAGAACGACGGGGGAAGGGTGAATATAGAAGAGAGAAGAAAATGGATTCTGAGTCAAAATAGTCAGGGAGAGGAATGGATGAAGAAGCTGAAAGATCTGAGATAGAAAGCTGGATGCACAGGGTAGAAAAACAAAAACAAAATATGACTCCTAAAGAAGGAGAATTAACAAGTAGTGATGGGGAATACAGTCCACTTTTAAGATTGATAATGGTAAGAGGAAATGGAAGCCCAGGGCAAAGTCGCAAGCGTTTACAAATAAGAATAGTGATTAAGATGAGATTTAGCGAATAGGTGGTAAGATAGTATATAAGGATTATTTGTAAAAATATATGTAATTTTTATAATGTATGTGAACTTGAATCTTCGAAAAAATCATAACATAGTCGTATTTAATATCAAATTATTCAGTAATTGACAAACAAGTATAATATGTAATCAGATTTCGCATTTAACTATTCATTAAAGAACGCTTATTAGCATTAGCGCGTCAGACTGGCAAAAGAACGCTCCCGCAAGCTGTCCGTTCCACTAGAGCAAATCTGTCGCATTCCTCGGAAAAATCGAGGCGAGGCACGAGAAAGGATGCCACGAGTCGAGGCAAACCTAGACGTGGAATACCGGGGCAGCAGGTATGTCTCGTCTCGTCCCGTCTCGTTCCTCGAGATTCCTCGCTCGGCGGCAACACTCCAATGACGTCATAATTTTTGACGACATAAATGTGCCGTTAATTTTTTTTCCAAAATTATGTTTAAAAGAAAGCTTGACTTTCTCCCTTTAAAATAAGCCATTGTCGAAAGTGATGCGAAAGAAATTGGTGGAGATATATAAGACTTCTTGCGCGCGGTTTCTGCGTCGCGGTGCAGCTAGGCGCGACGATCACGACGTACTGTCTATTGCGGACTTATTTAATGGTACTTTTCATCATTTCTTCGTAAAATTGTTATTTGTGGCTTGAACGAAATTTTAAAAGAAATGAAATTTATGCACTTCTCGTTTCTTTTTGCCTTACAGTTTTCTTCGGGAAAACACCACATACTATTGATGATGAATATTTTCTGAACATGAGAGTTAATTCAGCAGAGGGAACGAAAGAGTGATTTATTTTTGTGTTCCAGGCACTATGTTTGCTGATTCAAGTCTCCTCTTAATTCTTGAGTAGTGATAGCGTGATTTTTTCGGGAATAAAGAATACTAAAGTTTCAACTAACGCGCTGCGAGTCTTTTTAAATTTCCCCCAATACCATCACAAGGGCCTTTTCCGTGCGTCGTTGCGTGGAAATGGCACTCGGCTTGAATACCAAAATCCATTTCATGGTGGAGCAAATTGATGAAGTTATACTTATTTTTAAAGTGCAAGGCGGCTCCATCTGTAAAATAAATAATTTTTTTGGGTTGCTTAAGCTTAAATCTCACTCTTTTACAGCCAAACAACAGTAATCTTTTTTCAAA